>MUZC01000967.1:150768-183317 GCA_002072015.1 Radix auricularia | reverse complement strand
CCCAGGAACTTAATGCGAGAAAATCCAATTAGACATTTGGATGGCCTGGCGGTCAATCCCGTTTCCCTAAGTCTGGATAATAATATCCTAACGGTTTCTAGGTGCTCTGTCCATGTTTCAGATGCTATCAAAATGTCATCAATGAAGTTCAATAATCCAGGCCTTTGTATGGGATCTAATAATTTCCTCATCATCCGTGTAAACACGCTGGATGCGTTGCTTAGTCCAAACGGCACGGTTTGGAATTCAAAATGGCCTTGGGCCGTGCTAAAGGCTAGAATAGGTCTACATTCGGGATCCACTTCGATTTGGTAGTATCCTCGACTTAAGTCCAGTTTGCTAAAGTACTTAGCTTTGCTCAGATTGGCAAAGATGGTGGC
The DNA here is from genome assembly GCA_002072015.1 of Radix auricularia. Classification (NCBI taxonomy): domain Eukaryota; kingdom Metazoa; phylum Mollusca; class Gastropoda; family Lymnaeidae; genus Radix; species Radix auricularia. The sequence goes on along the minus strand of MUZC01000967.1, from coordinate 182,937 downwards.
AGGGTCAGGTAGTGGCTCCGCTTGGAATTGTACCACGGCGTTCAATCGCCTGTAGTCAATACACATTCGGTGGCTCCCGTCCTGCTTCCTTACCAGTATTACAGGTGCACTGTATGGTGACTTGGATGGAGCAATTATGCCCATCCTGAGCAATTCCTTAACTTCAGTTTCTACCACTTCAGCCTTTGCGTGAGGCATTGGGTAGGGTTTTACCCTGATTGGCCTGTCATCGATAAGTTTCATACTGAACGTTTCCAAGTTGGTCCTACCTGGCTGATCAGTTAAGACGTCGGGGAATTCCCGCAGCAATGCATGGGTTTCAAGCTGTTGTTTTGGAGTTAATTCAGAGCATATTGATACTTCCCTGACTCCTTTTTGTCTCAAAGGACATTCGGTAACTCCCTTAGTTACTCCTGTTTCTTCAGCTATGGATATGGCTACTAGCGTCTGGCATTCAGGCTCTCTCTCCAAGTACTTCTTCAATATATTTACATGGTACATTTTTTCCTTTTTGCCCATTCTTATTTTGTAGTTCGTAGCTGATATCCTTTGGGTTACTTCATATGGACCATGCCAACAAATCTGTAGTTTGTTGGTGTTTTTGGGGAGTAGTAACATGACCTTATCGCCCACCTGCAGTTCCCTGTCCTTAGTCCTCTTATTATAGTTTCTTTCCTGACGTTGGCGCGCTTTCTTTAGATTCTCCAACGCCAATGCCCTTACCAGCTGAAGTCTTTCCCTTAAGTCCTGTACGTACTTGGGAACAGTCTTAGCTTCTTCCTCCAGTTCCTCCTTGGTCCAGTTCTGCCTCAAAATCTCTAAAGGCCCTCTTGGTTGTGACCCAAATATAACTTGATATGGCGAGTAACCTAGACTTGCCTGTGGCGCCTCTCTATAGGCGAAGAGTGCAGCGGGTAAATACGTATCCCACTCTTCGGGTCTTCCATCAGATAGTTTTTTTAGCATCGCCACCAGCGTGGCATTGAACCTCTCCACTAATCCGTTGGCTTGTGGATGGTACACTGACGATTTTATATGGGTAGTGTTGAAGGTGTGGTAAACCTCGGACATCAACTTTCCGGTAAACTGAGATCCGTTATCGGTTAAGATGACCTCCGGGAAACCAATACGGGCGAATATGTTGAATAACGCCTCGGCCACGTGTCTGGTGTCTATGGAAGGCAAAGCTGTTGCTTCGGCCCAGCGTGATGCTTGGCACACTACGCAGATGATATATGCATTTTTCTTCTTAGTCCTGGTTAGTGGTCCTAAGATGTCCACCGACACTCTTTTAAAGGGGGTGTCAATCAAAGGTGTTTTTCCTAGCGGGACTGGTGGTACGTGGCTCTTTGGGGATCTTTTTTGACACTCTGGGCATGACGATACATATCTTTTTATGTCCTTCGTGATTCCGGGCCAATAATAGTAATAACTGATCCTTTTAATAGTAGCCCCATGTCCTTGGTGGCCGCTCATGGTCAAGTCATGACCTATCTTCAAAACTTCTGGCCGGTGATTTATGGGAACTATGAACTGACTTCTTGAGTTCTCACCTTCCTTGAATTTCCGATAAAGTAGTCCAGATTTCAAATGAAATGTGTGTTTGCCGTTGTATGGCTTTTTCCCTTCAGCGTACTCGAACCACCTTGACAGGGATGGATCGCTTCTTTGGGCTGCTCTCATTTCTCCTGGGGTGTCATTATGAATCACGTCATTGCTTCTTTCGGGATTCATAGATCGGGTTGTTACTGGAGCAATACCCATTGGATGCTCTGGTTTCCCTAGATACACGTATCTGCACCCCAATATCAGATCATATACGGGTGCATCCATCACAGCAGCTCTAATCTTTCCTCGCACATAGCTGGAGTTTACTTGAATCGTGGCCACAGGTAGTGTTTCTGGAGGGCTTTTTGAATTTGCACTTTGGATCACAATCGTTTCATCGGTCATGTCCTCCTCATTGACAAGTGACCGCTTGACAATAGCATCGTATGAACAACCTGTGTCGTTCAGGCAACTTGCTGGTCGGCCATTGACTAATACTTTCTCGCACGCGGGTGTAAGATGCCTATTTGATTCTTCAGCAGGGTGACATATCTTCACCGCTCCCAATCGGTGCGCTGGTTGCTTGGGGTTTGTGGTGCCTGGGTTGGGTGTTGGAGGTTTCCTGTTAGTAGATGATTGGTGATATTCGCACCAGGTACGGTTTCTACCTGAGGAATAATGTGATGGGGTCTTTCTTTCTACATTAAATTTTCCACTGTTATAATTGCTAGATAGGTTGGAGGTTCGTGGTGGGGAAAATCTTTCTCTTTCTTCCCTCGGTGTCCTGTCATTCCTTGGGCTAGGGTTAAATTTCTGTCTGAGGTCCCTATATTCTTTGTGGGCAGTGGTAAATCTGTCCGCCATCTCCTTCATCTTATCTATTTGGGTGACTCCCTCTTCTTCAATGAAAATTCGGAGTTCTGGGGTCATACAGTCTCTCAGCTGTTCCCCTAACATCATCTCGATAACTCCCTGGTATGTCTCTGGATGTTTACCCAAAGTTCTCCACTTGTTGAGATACTTCCTCAATCGCTCTAACAGTTGACCATAGGTTTCTGATTTCTCTAATCTAGCTGTTCGGAATTTCTTCCTGTAGGTGTTTGCAGTTAGCTCATACCTAACGAGAAGTGCTGATCTCAGTGCGGCATAATTCCTGGCGTCCCCTTCAGCCAGTTTGGAATATACCTCATAAGCCTTGCCCTTTAGAGCGTGAGACAAACGCAAGTTCCATTTCTCCTCCGGGAGTTCATACATCTTAGCCAGCTGTTCAAACCGATCTAGATATACTTCAATGGACTCTATTTTCTCGTCGAACGGATCCAGCGGGAACAATAGTGATTGATGCACTTGCCCTGTCCTAGAATCCAATACCAAACTAGTTAAAGGTGCTTCAGTCCTTTCTTTCTTGGCCTTTTCCTTTTCTATTTCTAATTCTAATACTCGCAATGCATGCGCTCTTTCTGCGGCTTCCTTTTCTCTTTCATGCTCGATTCTTTGCTTTTCCATCTCTCGCTCAGCTCTTTCCTTGTCCCTCGCAACAAACGACTCCACTTCTTCCTTGATATATTGTACCAGTTCTGGTCCACTCAAACCAAGCGATTCGCCTTCCCTTCGTGCCTCTGCTCTAACCTCTGCCTTTGCTCTTACGAAGTCTGCCATTTCCGCCTTTTACTATTACCAGACAAAATATGACCAAGTCCAGAAGAGTGAACTCCAATCCTGTACTCTGCTTAGCTAGTTAAATATTTATGGATAACAATGCTTAACTAACAAAATTTTTAAACAGTTTAAACTAATTAACTTAATAGAAACATGAGCTATAGGCAAGATGATGACTATTCCTACTATTATTAAGTTTAAGTCATATCAAGTGCAAGAGATCACTGGTACACTGAACTAATAATCCCGGACGCAGGTCCCCATTTATACCCTTGTGGTGAAATATGTGTATGTGTGGCTGTTGTCTAGGGTATTATTATTATTTTGCACACACAAGGATATACTTCAGTGATCTCCGCAAATGATAAGACCAAGACCCATTGTATAATACAAATTATAAACTTTAATTTACAATATATATACAATGACAAACTACTGGGTAGTTAACAAGATGCCCTTATATTAAGCTATTCAAAGCAAATAGGCTAGCTAGATGTCATCATAACGGCCTGCCTTATGCTGATGTTTCTTTAAATATAATACTTAATTTAGAGTGTGTAGTCCCTGGTCACTGGGTCTTGCGTGTGACACGGGTGGTCTTGCTATCGTGCTGCGCTGTGCTGTGTGACGTCAGCTTTCCAGGTCAGCTCCGCCCACTTGCGCCGAGACGGTCCACGGTGACAGTGTATCACACCGCGACCTTCTTCCGTAACCAGGCGACGTGATGTCAGCACTCTCGGATTGGTTGCTCCTCTTGTGTTGACAAACGATAGCGGTCAGCTGATTTAGTAAACAATGTGTAGAAATGCGATTTCGATCTTGGTCGATCGTACACGCTGGAACTAGAAGGGTTTTCACTTCTATCCACGTGCTTTCAAATGATATTCTTCGTCCGTTGTGGACGGCTTCAGCTATACGGTGTATTTATACCGTGATTAGCCGGATGGTTGAATTCTTCGCCCGTTGTGGACAGCTTCAGCTATACGGTTTATTTATACCATGATTAGCCGGATGGTTGAAGAGCACAGGGCTCTGTGGCGATTGTGCGTGTTCGGCCTAATTTACGGAGATTCATGTAATTAGGTCCGATGTTAGCACTAGGAGATCTGCTAGTGTCCTTGGCTGACACGGACTCAAGTAGCGGTCGCGTGGCAAGGGTAGCAATCCTCTTTACGGCAATCATACACAAGGAGGGGGGACAGTGGTCCGGCTGCCTCTCCTGTATCTCTCTGGTCGGCTCCCTGGGATTCAGATGTATCTAAACTCAGGCGTACCAGGAACCAGTCTATGAAAATAGAGATAAAACAACTCTGGGAATCTTCTATTTCTATAGACTTATGGGGGTCCTCCTTCCAACAACAAGCCGTTCAGAGCAAGACGCCAGAAGGGGATAACAATTTGACATACTAATGTAATTAATTGTTTATGCTTATTGCCACGGGCGTAGGCCTATTTGGCGAACACCTTACCCGTGGGTTCAGCAATTAATAAAATGATCTACGTAACTAAATATATAACAAAACATCCACACACGCTACTCCATCCACTTGGTGGAGATCGCGTGTGCAGGCATATATTAATTAAGGAAACATGTTATTGGGAAGAACAATACACATGGGTCCCAACACGGTAAAATGTGTCCCGTGGGGTAATAAATCCATGTCAATCGGACAGGATTGATATCAATCGGCTATAATAAAATACATGGGATAATAATGTACATGAATAAAATAAGATAAGAGTTCACTCTTACTAGACTGGTTGATTCGCCGGCTCTTCCTTGATCTAACTCTGCGAGTGATCTGTCCGATGAATGCCTCCGTGGTTGGGCAGTGGAAAAGAATGAGTGTTGTTTGTGCACGGCTTATATTTCGGATGGTCACGTGATTTCCATTATCCTTGATTGGTTGCGTCCAAAAATATGACCAATGGTATGAAGACTTCCTTTATTCAGCCCCGTAGCAGAAAGTATGCACGCATATCTGTCAAATTTTGAGATGGCTGGTTACCCCCCCCTTCTCTCTGGGTGGTTCAGTTGCTAGGGGTTACTGAGGCTAATAAGTCCGCACAAATCTCGTCACAAAAGCGCCTATTTTAGATGATTCATCCTGATTAATCATCAAGTAGCGGACGAATAAGACGAAGTAACCATGGGATGTTGCCTGGCGGTTGTCTAGTTTGGGTGTTGACTCTTGTAATCTTATTGAGTTTCTTCCCTTTTTGAGTCCGGGGGATGGCGACTTAGGTAGTCTGGCCCCTGATTATCCCTCCCTGGGATATATTCTATCCTGAAGGTGTACGGCTGCAGTAATAACGACCATCTCATCAGCCTGGCATTCAGTTTCTTGGAAGAGGACAAGAAGGATAGTGGGTGATGATCAGTCTGTAGTGTAAACTGCTTGCCGTACAAATAAGGTTGAAACTTTTCTACGGCCCATACTAGAGCTAGACATTCTAGTTGTACGGCCGCGTAATTCCGTTCTGCTTTGTTTAAAATCCTGCTTGCGTAGGCAATGGGGAATAATCGAGGTGGATGGTCTCCATCCTCTGCTTGCAGAAGCACTGCGCCTAAGCCAATATGACTGGCGTCTGTCCTGAGGACAAAGTCCTTATTCAAGTTGGGTAGCCTTAATATGGGCTTCTCCATCAAAGCTGTCTTGAGGTTCACGAATGCTTCTTCGCACTCGGCTGTCCATCTCACCTTTTCGGGTTGATTCTTCCGGGTCAATCCCGACAAAGGGGATGATAAAAGGTTAAAGTTTGGGATAAACTTTTGGTAGTACCCACACATGCCTAAGAAAGATCTCACGTTAGTTTTCGTGATGGGTCTTGGAGCTTCGCGTAAGCTGTTTATCTTTTCCTGGTCAGGCATGATTAAGTTTTCTTGAATCATGTGCCCCAGGAACTTAATGCGAGAAAATCCAATTAGACATTTGGATGGCCTGGCGGTCAATCCCGTTTCCCTAAGTCTGGATAATAATATCCTAACGGTTTTTAGGTGCTCTGTCCATGTTTCAGATGCTATCAAAATGTCATCAATGAAGTTAAATAATCCAGGCCTTTGTATGGGATCTAATAATTTCCTCATCATCCGTGTAAACACGCTGGAGGCGTTGCTTAGTCCAAACGGCACGGTTTGGAATTCAAAATGGCCTTGGGCCGTGCTAAAGGCTAGCATAGGTCTACATTCGGGATCCACCTCAATTTGGTAGTATCCTCGACTTAAGTCCAGTTTGCTAAAGTACTTAGCTTTGCTCAGATTGGCAAAGATGGTGGCAGGGTCAGGTAGTGGCTCCGCTTGGAATTGTACCACGGCGTTCAATCGCCTGAAGTCAATACACATTCGGTGGCTCCCGTCCTGCTTCCTTACCAGTATTACAGGTGCACTGTATGGTGATGTGGATGGAGCAATTATGCCCATCCTGAGCAATTCCTTAACTTCTGTTTCTACCACTTCAGCCTTTGCGTGAGGCATTGGGTAGGGTTTTACTCTGATTGGTCTGTCATCGATAAGTTTCATACTGAACGTTTCCAAGTTGGTCCTACCTGGCTGATCAGTTAAGACGTCGGGGAATTCCCGCAGTAATGCATGGGTTTCACGTTGTTGTTTTGGAGTTAATTCAGAGCATACTGATACTTCCCTGACTCCTTTTTGTCCCAAAGGACATTCGGTAACTCCCTTAGTTACTCCTGTTTCTTCAGCTATGGATATGGCTACTAGCGTCTGGCATTCAGGCTCTCTCTCCAAGTACTTCTTCAATAGATTTACATGGTACATTTTTTCCTTTTTGCCCATTCTTATTTTGTAGTTCGTAGCTGATATTCTTTGGGTTACTTCATATGGACCATGCCAACAAATCTGTAGTTTGTTGGTGTTTTTGGGGAGTAGTAACATGACCTTATCGCCCACCTGCAGTTCCCTGTCCTTAGTCCTCTTATTATAAATTCTTTTGATGGTAGCCCCAAGTCCTTGGTGGCCGCTCATGGTCGAGTCATGACCTATCTTCAAAACTTCTTGAAGGTGATTTATGGGAACTATGAACTGGCTTCTTGAGTTCTCACCTTCCTTGAATTTCCGATAAAGTAGTCCAGATTTCAAATGAAATGTGTGTTTGCCGTTGTATGGCTTTTTCCCTTCAGCGTACTCGAACCACCTTGACAGGGATGGATCGCTTCTTTGGGCTGCTCTCATTTCTCCTGGGGTGTCATTACGAATCATGTCAGTGTTCCTTTCGGGATTCATAGATCGGGTTGTTACTGGAGCAACAACCATTGGATGTTCTGGCTTCCCTAAATACACATATCTGCACCCCAATATCAGATCATATACGGGTGCATCCATCACAGCAGCTCTAATCTTTCCTCGCACATAGCCGGAGTTTACTTGAATCGTGGCCACAGGTAGTGTTTCTGGAGGGCTTTTTGAATTTGCACTTTGGATCACAATCGTTTCATCGGTCATGTCCTTCTCATTGACAAGTGACCGCTTGACAATAGCATCGTATGAACAACCTGTGTCGTTCAGGCAACTTGCTGGTCGGCCATTGACTAATACTTTCTCACACGCGGGTGTAAGATGCCTATTTGATTCTTCAGTAGGGTGACATATCTTCACCGCTCCCAATCGGTGCGCTGGTTGCTTGGGGTTTGTGGTGCCTGGGTTGGGTGTTGGAGGTTTCCTGTTTCTGCAATCACTACTGTTATGAGTAGATGATAGGTGATATTCGCACCAGGTACGGTTTCTACCTGAGGAATAATGTGATGGGGTCTTTCTTTCTACATTAAATTTTCCACTGTTATAATTGCTAGATTGGTTGGAGGTTCGTGGTGGGGAAAATCTTTCTCTTCCTTCCCTCGGTGTCCTGTCATTCCTTGGGCTAGGGTTAAATTTCTGTCTGAGGTCGCTATATTCTTTGTGGGCAGTGGTAAATCTGTCCGCCATCTCCTTCATCTTATCTATTTGGGTGACTCCCTCTTCATCAATGAAAATTCGGAGTTCTGGGGTCATACAGTCCCTCAGCTGTTCCCCTAACATCATCTCGATAACTCCCTGGCATGTCTCTGGATGTTTACCCAAAGTTCGCCACTTGTTGAGATACTTCCTCAATCGCTCTAACAGTTGACCATAGGTTTCTGATTTCTCTAATCTAGCTGTTCGGAATTTCTTCCTGTAGGTGTTTGCAGTTAGCTCGTACCTAACCAGAAGTGCTGACCTCAGTGAGGCATAATTCCTGGCGTCCCCTTCAGCCAGTTTGGAATATACCTCATAAGCCTTGCCCTTTAGAGCGTGAGACAAACGCAAGTTCCATTTCTCCTCCGGGAGTTCATACATCTTAGCCAGCTGTTCAAACCGATCTAGATATACTTCAATGGACTCTATTTTCTCGTCGAACGGATCCAGCGGGAACAATAGTGATTAATGCACTTGCCCTGTCCTAGAATCCAATACCAAACTAGTTAAAGGTGCTTCAGTCCTTTCTTTCTTGGCCTTTTCCCTTTCTATTTCTAATTCTAATACTCGCAATGCATGCGCTCTTTCTGCGGCTTCCTTTTCTCTTTCATGCTCGATTCTTTGCTTTTCCATCTCTCGCTCAGCTCTTTCCTTGTCCCTCGCAACAAACGACTCCACTTCTTCCTTGATATATTGTACCAGTTCTGGTCCACTCAAACCAAGCGATTCGCCTTCCCTTCGTGCCTCTGCTCTAACCTCTGCCTTTGCTCTTACGAAGTCTGCCATTTTCGCCTTTTACTATTACAAGATAACTATGACACAGTCCAGCAGAGTGAACTCCAATCTTGTAATCTGCTTAGCTAGTTAAATATTTATGGATAACAATGCTTAACTAACAAAATTTTTAAACAGTTTAAACTAATTAACTTAATAGAAACATGAGCTATAGGCAAGATGATGACTATTCCTTCTATTATTAAGTTTAAGTCATATCAAGTGCAAGAGATCACTGGTACACTGAACTAAGATCCCGGACGCAGGTCCCAATTTATACCCTTGTGGTGAAATATGTGTATATATGGCTGTTGTCTAGGGTATTATTATTATTTTGCACACACAAGGATATACTTCAGTGATCTCCGCAAATGATAAGACCAAGACCCATTGTATAATACAAATTATAAACTTTAATTTACAATATATATACAATGACACACTACTGGGGAGTTAACAAGATGCCCTTATATTAAACTATTCAAAGCAATAGGCTAGCTAGGTGTCTTCATAACGGCCTGCCTTATGCTAATGTTTCTTTAAATATAATACTTAATTTAGTGTGTGTAGTCCCTGGTCACTGGGTCTTGCGTGTGACACGGGTGGTCTTGCTATCGTGCTGCACTGTGCTGTGTGACGTCAGCTTTCCAGGTCAGCTCCGCCCACTTGCGCCGAGACGGTCCACGGTGACAGTGTATCACGCCGCGACCTTCTTCCGTCTCCAGGCGACGTGACGTCAGCACTCTCGGATTGGTTGCTCCTCTTGTGTTGACAAGCGATAAAGCGGTCAGCTGATTTTGTAAACAATGTGTAGAAATGCGATTTCGATCTGGGTCGTTCGTACACGCTGGAACTAGAAGGGTTTTCACTTCTATCCACGTGCTTTCAAATGATATTCTTCGTCCTGTGGACGGCTTCGGCCCTACGGTGTAATTATACCGTGATTAGCCGGATGCTTGAAGAGCACAGGGCTCTGTGGCGAATTGTGCGTATTCGGCCGAATATACGGAGATTCGTGTAATTAGGGCCGATATTAGCACTAGGAGATCTGCTAGTGTCCTTGGCTGACACGGACGCTAGTTGCTGTCGCGTGGCAAGGGTAGCAATCCTCTTTACAGCAATCATACACAAGGAGGGGGGACGGTGGTCCAGCTGCCTCCCGTGTGTACTATCTCTGGTCGGCTCCCTGGGATTCAGATGTATCTAAACTCAGGCGTACCAGGAACCAGTCTATGAAAATAGAGATAAAACAACTCTGGGAATCTTCTATTTCTATAGACTTATGGGGGTCCTCCTTCCAACGACAAGCCGTTCAGAGCAAGACGCCAGAAGGGGATAACAATTTGACATACTAATGTAATTAATTGTTTATGCTTATTACCACGGGCGTAGGCCTATTTGGCGAAAACCTTACTGGGTTCAGCAATTAATAAAATGATCTACGTAACTAAATATATAATAAAACATCCACACACGCTACTCCATCCACTTGGTGGAGATCGCGTGTGCAGGCACATATTAATTAAGGAAACATGTTATTGGGATGAACAATACACTTGGGTCCCAACACGGTAAAATGTGTCCCGTGGGGTAATAAATCCATGTCAATCGGACATGATTGATATCAATCGGCTATAATAAAATATAAGTGATAATAATGTACATGAATAAAACAAGATAAGAGTTCACTCTTACTAGACTGGTTGATCGCCGGCTCTTAATTGATATAACTCTGCGAGTGATCTGTCCGATGAATGCCTCCGTGGTTGGGCAGTGGAAAAGAATGAGTGTTGTTTGTGCACGGCTTATATTTCGGATGGTCACGTGATTTCCATTATCCTTGATTGGTTGCGTCCAAAAATATGACCAATGGTATGAAGACTTCCTTTATTCAGCCCCTTAGCAGAAAGTATGCACGCATATTTGTCAAATTTTGAGATGGCTGGTTACCCCCCCCCCCTTTCTCTCTGGGTGGTTCAGTTGCTAGGGGTTACTGAGGCTAATAAGTCCGCGCAAATCTCGTCACACTACCACTAACTAGCTCTAACTTCAACTTCCAATAACTAGCTGAAACAATAGTATCAATCATTAACCCAATGATAGAGATAACATACTAAAGCATACATATAATAAATACTATACTACCTATATGGGTCAGCGAAGCATTCTCATTTGATTGGTCAGTGATGTGTGCCAACTGTTAATCACGCGCTGACATGCATGGCTTCGAGAACGTTCGGCCAACCTCCACGTCCTAACCTATACTAATACTATGGAATATTCCATAGTCCATCATGGATCTTTTTATCCATCTCAAGGACAGCGTCCCTGTTGCGTTGATGGACCTACCCCTACCCTCAACGGTTCTCAAAAATGCATAGGTTCTAAAATTGAGGTGGGGAGGAACTCAACACCTACATGGGGAATGGGAGAATTAATGATTTTTACTTTTTATATCGTTAATATTAGGAAAAAACTACATTTGCCCCCCCCCGGCCCCCAGTAAGAGATATTTTAAATATTATTTTACCTGCTACCATCGGGAAAGTGTAATTATCAATTCCCCAACGCGTCCTGGGTCTACCTACTCGAGAAGTAGGAGAATTAGTGATGTTCAATTTTTATAAATCTCATTTAAGAAAAAAAAAAGTTTTTGGGGCCCCGGTGCCATGAGTGTGTATTTCAAAATTCTTTAACATTCTTTTTGCTAATTTTCGTCGGGAGCTTGTACTCGAAAAATTTCCAAAGTTTCATGCTTCTACCTATGTGGGAAATAGGAGAATTAGTGATTTTTAATTTTTATATAACTCATATAAGGAAAAAAACTTTTTTAGCCCGGCCCCCATTAGTTGGAAATTTAACATTCTCTTTTGCCAATTATCATTGGAAGCTTGTACTAAAAATTTTTACAAAGTTTCATGCTTCTAACTACAAGGGAAATAGGAGAATTAATGATTTGCAATTTGTAAATAGCTCATATCAGGGGAAAAAGTTTTTCGGGGCCCCATTATTTTTGGGCCCCCGTACCACCATGAGTTGGCATTTAACATTCTCTTTCGCCAATTATCATCGGAAGATTGTACTCAACAACTTTCTAAAGTTTCAAGCTTCTTCCCTAAAAGAGGAATGGGAGAATTAGTGATTTTCAGTTTTTAAATTTGGGCCCCNNNCCCCCCCCCCCCCCCCCCAGTAAGAGATAATTTAAACATTATTTCTCCTGCTAGCATCTTGAAAGTGTATTTATCAACTCCCCAACGTTTGATGAGTCTACCTAATCGGAAATAGGAGAATTGGTGATTTTCCATTTTTATATATCTCATATAATGAAAAAATCGTTTTCGGAGCCGCAGCCCCTATGAGTGGAAATTTAACATTCTCTTTTGCTAATTATCGTCGGAAGCATGTACTCAACAAATTTCCAAAGTATCATGCTTCTACCTACAAGGGAAATATAAGAAATATTGATTTTCAATTAGTATATAGCTTATCTAAGGAAAAAAAAAAGTATTTTTGGGCCCCGGCCACCAAGAGTGTGAATATCAAAATTCTTTTTCGCCAATTTTCGTCGTAAGAGGATACCCAACAACTTCCCAAAGTTTCATGCTTCTACCTATACTGGAAGTTGGAGAATTGGTGATGAATCAGTTAGTCAGTCAGTCAGTCAGTGAAGGCTTTCCCTTTTATTAGTATAGATTATTGATATATCTTCTTGACATACTTTGCTTTGAAATTGAGCTTAAAATTTGCAGAGACCTGTATCATTTGCTTATATATAATATTCTAAAATTTCATTCAATTTGCTCAGTCAGCTGTCAAGTATTTTGCATTTTGACTACAAATTTATCAACATTTAACTTCTAAGAGATGAGATACAATTTTTTATTTAAAAAAATACATGAGAGCTAAAAAATTTATATTGAAGTTTTTTTTTAATTTACGGTCAACCATGATACATAGGAAAAACAATTTAAAAACATATTTTAAAAATGAGTAAAATATATTAGTAAAAAGATTAATTTTAAAACAAGCTGTTATTGTCACAGCGCATGACTAAAATATCACACCTTGCGTCACTATTTTTTCGCTATAATCGATTTGTGATGGCCATCTAATGGATGTTATTCTGCATCTGGCATATATATTTGTCTTGTTTATTATATGAGAGATCTGATATTTTGTCTCATGCATTTGTTTTAATTGCCTGCAGCTTCATTTCATTTTTTGCCATTAGTGTCAAGGTCTCACGACCATATAGGACACTGGTTATAACGAGAGCTCTACATAGTATATAGCGTAAGATTGGTAGAAAGAATAATGTTTTTACTGGTCTATATTTAGACCCATTTTCACATTGCTGCAAATTCTGGCCCAATTGTAGCTCAAATTTAAACTACACATATATCATCTCTAGCTAAAATGGCTCATCAATGCACATCATTTGTGATGTATGTCTGTCACGTCCGTCTGTTCTGTCCGTAACGCTACTAATTTTAGAAAGCAGCGCGACAAAAATATTACATAAATATATGTAATTTGCAATTTATGTCCCGATGACGCTACTAATTTTAGCATCTAACGCACCAAAAATTATTCTTTTCGAACGTCCGCATAGTTTGGTAATTTTGGAAATAAATGAATAAAACAAAAATTAAAAAGCTTATAAAAGTACAAACGATATAAAGGGGCTCGGCTCCAATATAAGTGATAATCTTATTTAAAAATGCCATTATTCTCATGCCATTTTGCTTAATATCGTTTATCATTGATTGGAGATGTAAATTATTAACTTGCAGTAAAAAAAAAAGCCACGAGCGAATGAACATTGGGAGTTCAGTGCCCGATAGTAATGAGATATAGACTGTAGTGTTTTAATATACTAAAATGGCGGCTAAATGTCGAAGTCAATAGAGCGCTTTCCCCAAACGCTGAGGGGCGTGGGATCTAGACAAAGTGAAAGCCAAAATAAATATTTTTTGGGATGGGTTTTGCTAAAGGTCTACCAGGTACCGAGAAAGTTGTTTATGTAACATAAGAAACCCCGACGACCACGAGGTTATGAGACTAATAAAAAAATGTTTAAGAGGTGGGCAAGATCCATTAATTTTCTCAGTAACTTGCCCAACACTAAGAAAAAATTGCATTTGTTGAATACCTCCCCGATATAAATTTTAGAACCTCTACATAATTGAGAACCGTTGATGATAGGGGTAGGTCCATCAAATTAACAGGGACGCTGTCCTTGAGATGGACAAAGATCCATGATGGAGCATGGAATATTCCATAGTATTAGTATAGGTTAGGACGTGGAAGTTGGCCGAACGTTCTCGAAGCCATGCATGTCAGCGCGTGATTAATAGTTGGTACACGACACTGACCAATCAGATGAGAACGCTCCGCTGACCCACGCGAGGGTATGGGTCTTTATAAACGGTAGAAAAACCTTACACCAGCCTCTATCTCAGAAATTCGTAGTACACCAGGTCTGCGGTGTGACGGACGAATAAGAGTTGAGCCTAGCTGAAGTTTGTTTCAGGTTTGAGTTACCTAGACTTAGAATAGTCAAATGTATTTGAATTTGTATAGGTATTTATTATATGTATTGATATGCTTATCACTTTCATTGGTTTAATTATTGATATAGTTGTTTCAGCTAGTTAAAGTAATTAGAAGCTATTAGTAGTTAGGAGTTAAGTACTAGTCAGTACTTGGAACTAGTAAGTTGGGGAGCCAGTGGAGTGGCGGAGGAAACATTGGGCTACATCTCAGACAGGAGATCTGGAGCGGAGAAGGGGACAAGGTGGCCTTGCCTTCAAACGTGAGAACCCTTGCAGTCAGTGACCAGTGCGGAAGGGGCCGACTGCCAAGCAACTGACCACGGGACAGGACTGCCTGCGCTACGCCTGATTGGCCAGACCGGAGCATAGCAGTTCAACCAGTCCTTTGGCCACGCCCATTCCATGAGTGAAGTGGGGCATTGTAACGAACTATTTGTATCATTGTTAGAGACGTAGATATCTTAATTTAGTATATGTTTATTAACTGAGGTACCTTGTATATATGTATATATATAATGTATTAAATATTTTATCTCTATTATCATTTACACATAGGCGTTAGTTTTAATTATTAATCATAAGCTGTATGTCGTTATAGTTATATTATTAGTATAGAATAGTTAGTTGAACCCCTAAACATAATATTCAACATTGTGGGCCCGCTCTATATGCAACAGTCGAATCCCAATATTCAACATTAGTGGCTTGCGTTTGTGCGAGCACACCCAGTATTCAACATTTGGGGGCCTCGTCCAAAGCTAATTTTTTCTTAGGGCTTGTGGACCTTAGGGACATACATTTATTGTAGACTAGCGATTTGCCCGCGCGTCGCTGCGGGAAGTTGGAGAATTGGTGTTGAGTGAGTGAGTGCATAAAAAACTATATTTGGGCCCCCGGCTCCCATCAAGGGATATTTTAAATATTATTTCACCTGCTTCCATCACGGAAGTTCATTTAACTAACCCACCAAAGTTACATGAGTTTACCTATTTCGGAAATGGGAAAAATACTGCTTTTCAATTTGTAAATAGCACATATTAGGAAAAACACGTTTTTGAGGCCCCAGCCCCAATAAGCGTAATTTTTAAAAATAAATTACGCCAATTTTCGTCATGAGAGGGTACCCAACAACTTCCAAAAGTTTTATGCTTCTACCTACACGGGGAATGGGATAATTAGTGATTTTTAATTTTTATATAGTTAATATTAGGAAAAAAATACTACTATCCCAGTAAGGGATATTTTAAATAACTGTTCAACTGCTCTACATCGTGGAAGTGTATTTAACAAACCCCTAACGTTTTATGCATATGCCTATTTGGGAAATAGGAGAATTAGTAATTTACAATTTATATATAGCAAATAAAAGGAAAAAAACACGTTTTTGGGGCCTCTGTCCTCATGAGTTTGCAGTTAAAAATTATTTTACGCCAATTTTGATCGTGAGAGGGTACCCCACAACTTCCAAAAGTTTTTTTGTTTTTACCTACATGATGAATTGTGGAAATTTTGATGAGTCGGTTTTTAAGTAAAGAAATATTTTTTGGGCCCCCGGCCCCCTGTGATTGGGAATTTACCATTCTCTTTTGCCAAATTTCATCGGGAGATTGTACTCAACAACTTCCAAAAGTTTAACGCTTGTACCTACATGGGGAAAGGGAGAATTAGTGATTTTCACTTTCATATAGTTTATAATAGGAAAAAAACTACTTTTGCCCCCCCCCCCTCGCCCCCATTAAGATATATTTTAAATATTTTTTACCTGCTACCATCGTGAAAGTGTAATTATCCATTCCCCATGGTTTCATTAGTCTACTTCCGCGAGAAATAGGAGAATTAGTGATTATCAATTTTTATAAATCTCGTATAAGAAAACAAGCGTTTTTTTTGGACCCGGCCCCCATAAGTGTGTATTTCAAAATTCTTTTACACCAAAATTTGTCGTGAGAGGGTAGTTAGAAATTACCCAAAGTTTCATGCTCCTACACGAAAAATAAAAGAATTAATGATAAGTCGGTTTTAATAAAAGAAAAAATATATTTGGGACCCTTTGCTACCAATTAGTGGGAAATTTAACATTTTTTTAGCATATTGTCGTCGGGAGCTTCTACTCGAAAAAATTCCAAAGTTGCATTCTTCTACCTATATGTGAAATAGGAGAATTCATGATTTTTAATTTTTATATAGCTCATTTAATGACAAAAAACGTTTTGCGGGCCCCGGCCCCCATTCGTTGGAAATTTAACATTATCTTTTGCCAATTATCATTGGTAGCATGAACTCAAAAAATTTACAAAGTTTCATGCTTCAAAGTATACGTGAAATAGGAGAATTAATGCTTTGCAATTTGTGATTAGCTCATATAAGGAGGAAAAAAAACTTTTTTGGGGCCCCATTATTTTTGGGCCCCAGTATCTCTATAAGTGAGAATTTAACGTTCTCTTTCGCCAATTATCATTGGGAGATTGTATTCAACAAATTCCTAAAGTTTCATGCTTTCTACATACATGGGGAATGGGAGAATTAGTGATTTTCAGTTTTTAAATTTGGGCCCTAAGACCCCAAGCTAGAGATATTTAAAAAAAATATTTCACCTACTAGCATCGTGAAAGTGTATTTATCAACTCTCCAACCTTTGATGAGTCTACCTACTCGGGTAAAAGGAGAATTGGTGATTTTCAATTTATATATAGTTCATATAATGAAAAAATGGTTTTCGGGGCCCCAGCTCCAATGAGTGGGAAATTTAATATTCTCTTTTGCCAATCATCGTCGGAAGCATGTACTCAAAATTTTCTTAAGTGTCATGCTTCTACCTACACAGAAAATAGAAGAATTATTGATTTTCAATTAGTATATATATACTAATGAAAAGGAAAGCCCTCACTGGCTCACTCACTCACTCACTCACTGATTCATCACTAATTCTCCAACTTCCAGTGTAGGTAGAAGCATGAAACTTTGGGAAGTTGTTTGCTACCCTGTCACTACGAAAATTGTCGAAAAAGAATTTTTAAAATCTCGCTCATGTGGGGCGGGGGGCCCAAAACTGTTTTTTTTTCATCACTAATTCTTAAGGTTACCGTGTAAGTAGAAACATGAAACTATAGGATTTTGTTGGGTACCCAATAACGACAAAAAGTGTTGAAAAATAATTTTTAAAATCTCCCTCATATGGGGCCGGGGGCCCCAAAAAATGTTTCCTTTTATGGGCCCTTTAAAGATTGAAAATCAGCAACTTTTCCTTTTTCCCGTGTCGGTAGAAGCATGAAACTTTGGGAAGTTATTGGGTACCCTCTAACTACGAAAATTGGCGAAAAAAGAATTTTTAAATACTCGCTCAAGTGGGGCCGGGGGCCCAAAAACTGTTCTTTCCTTCATCACTAATTCTTCAACTTCCCGTGTAGGTAGAAGCATGAAATTTTGGTAAGTTGTTGGGTACCCACTAACAACTAAATTGGCGAAAAAGAATTTTAAAAATTTCGCTCAAGTGGGCCCAAAAAGTGTTTTCATAATATGGGCTCTATATGATTACACACTCCCGACGGAAATTGGCCAGAACAAATTTTAAAACTAACTCTCATGGGGGGACCGGGAGCCCAAATATAGTTTCTCTTATATTAAAAACCGATTCATCAATAATTCTCCAATTTTCGATGTAGGTAGGAGCATGAAATTTTGGGAACTTGTTGGAAACCCTCTCACGACAAAAACTGGCGAAAAAGAATTTTAAAAATCTCGCTCGTGTGGGGCCGGGGACCCAAAATATTTTTGTTCCTAATATGGGCTTAATAAAAATGGAAAATCACCAATATTCTTATTTCCCGTTTAGGTAGAAGCATGAAACTTTGGGAAGCTATATAAAACTTGAAAATCACTCATTCTCCTTTTTCCCGTATAGGTAAATGCATGAAATTGTGGAAAAACAATTTGAGTACACGCTCCAGACATAATTGTGCAAAATATAATATAAAACTCCCTCTCACGGGGGGCCGGGGCTTAAATATAATTTTTCTTATATTAAAAATCGACTCATCACTAATTGTCCAAATTTTCCACGTAGGTAGGCACATGAAACTTTGGAAAATTATTATGTACCCTCTCACGACGAAAGTTGGTGTAAAAGATTTTTGAGATACACACTCATCGGGGCTGGGGCCCAAAAAACGTTTTTTTTTTCCATTATAGGAGCAATATAAAAATTGAAAATCAATAATTCTCCTATTTACTGAATAGATAAAGGCGTGCAACGTTGGCGGGGGGGGGGTAACTTAAATACACTTCCACGATGGTAGCAGGTGAAAACATATCTATACTAATAAAAGGGAAAGCCCTCACTCACTCACACACTCACTCACTCACTCACTCACTCACTCACTGATTCATCACTAATTCTCCAATTTCCCGTGTAGGTAGAAGCATGAAACTTTGGGAAGTTGTTTGTTACCCTCTCAATACGAAAATTGGCGAAAAAGAATTTTTAAAATCTCGCTCATGTGGGGCCGGGAGCCCAAAAAGTGTTTTTTTCTTCATCACTAATTCTCCAACTTCCCGTGTCGGTAGAAGCATGAAACTTTGGGAAGTTATTGGGTACCCTCTAACTACGAAAATTGGCGAAAAAGAACTTTTAAATACTCGCTCATGTGGGGCAGGGGGCCCAAAAACTGTTCTTTCCTTTATCACTAATTCTTCAACTTCCCGTGTAGGTAGAATCATGAAACTTTGGTAATTTGTTGGGTACCCAAAAACGACTAAATTGGTGAAAACGAATTTTAAAAATCTCGCTCAAGTGGGGCCGTGGGTCCAAAAAGTGTTTTCATAATATGGGCTCTATAAAAATTGAAAATCACCAATTTTCATATTTCTCATATGGGTAAAAATATGAAACTTTGAAAATGTTTTGAGTACACGCTCCCAGCGAAAATTGGCCAAAAACAAATTTTAAAACTAACTCTCATCGGGGGCCGGGAGCCCAAATATAGTTTCTCTTATATTATAAAATCGATTCATCACTAATTCTCCCATTTTTGATGTAGATAGGAGCATGAAATTTTGGGAACTTGTTGTGGAAACCCTCTTACGACGAAAACTGGCGAAAAAGAATTTTAAAACCTCGCTCATGTGGGGCCGGGGATCCAAAATATTTTTGTTCCTAATATGGGCTTAATAAAAATAGAAAATCACAAATTTTCTTATTTCCCGTGTAGGTAGAGCATGAAGCTTTGAAATTTTTTGAGTACATGTTTCCTACGATTATTTTGACCAAAAAATGTTAAATTTCCCACTCATGGGGGCCGGGGCCCCAAATTTTTTTTTCCTAAAATGAGCTATATAAAACTTGAAAATCACCGATTCTCCTTTTTACCGTATAGGTAGATGCATGAAACTGTGGAAAAAAATTTGAATACACGCTCCCGACATAATTTTGCAAAATATAATGTAAAACTCCCTCTCATGGGGGGTCGGGGGCCAAATATAGTTTTTCAAATATTAAAAATCGAGTCATCACTAATTGTTTACATTTTCAATGTAGGTAGGAGCATGAAATTTTGGAAAATTGTTATGTGCCCTCTCACGACGAAAGTTGGTGTAAAAGATTTTTGAGATACACACTCATCGGGGCTGGGGCCCAAAAAACTTTTTTTTTCTTATATAGGAGCTATTTAAAAATTGAAAATCAATAATTCTCTTATTTCCTGAATAGGTAAGGGCGTGCAACGTTGGGCTGGGGTAACTTAAATACACTTCCACGATGGTAGCAGGTGAAAACATATTTAAAATATCCCTTACTGGGGACCACGGGCCCAAATAGAGTTTTAAATTCACTCACTTAGCAATCATCACTAATTCTCCAACTTCCGGTGTAGGCAGGAGCATGAAAATATGGAAGGTTGTTGAGTACCCACTTTCGACGAAAAGGAAATTTAAAATTCCAAATTATGCGGGGGCTGGGGTCCCAAAAACTATTTCTCTTTATCTGTAAAAATTGAAAATCACTAATTGTCCTTTTTGCCGAGAATGTAGAACTTTAAACTTTAGGAAGTTGTTGAGTACACTTCCCCGGCCCTACATAAGCGAGATTTTTGAAAATTCTTTTTCGCCAGCTTTCGTCGAGAGAGGGTTTCCAACAACTTCCCAAAATTTCATGCTCCTACCTACATCGAAAATTGGAGAATTAGTGATGAATCGGTTTTTTTTCTAAGAGAAACTATATTTGGGCTTCCGCCCCCCCCCCCCCATGAGAGTTAGTTTTAACATTTGTTCTTGCCAATTTTCGCCGGGAGTGTGTACTCCAAACATTTCCAAAGTTTCATATTTTTGGTGACTTTCAATTTTAATAGAGCCCATATTATGAAAACACTTTTTAGGCCCACGGCCCCACTTGAGCGAGATTTTTAAAATTATATTTCGCCAATTTAGTCGTTAGTGGGTACCCGACAAATTACCAAAGTTTCATGCTTCTACCTACACTGGAAGTTGAAGAATTAGTGATCAAGGAAAGAACAGTTTTTGGGCCCCCGGTCCCACATGAGCAAGATTTTTAAAATTCTGTTTCGCCAATTTTCGTAGTTAGAGGGTACACAATAACTTCCCAAAGTTTCATGCTTCTACCGACACAGGAAATAGGAAAATTGCTGATTTTCAATTTTTAAAGGGCCTCTAAAAGGAAAAAACTTTTGGGGCCCCCGGCCCCATATGAGAGAGATTTTTTAAAAAAAATTTCAACAATTTTTGTCGTTATTGGGTACCCAACAACATCCTATAGTTTCATGTTTCTACCTACACGGTAACTTGGAGAATTAGTGATGAAGAAAAAAACAGTTTTTGGACCCCCGGCCCCACATGAGCGAGATTTTAAAAATTCTTTTTCGCCAATTTTCGTAGTGAGAGGGTAACAAACAACTTCCCAAAGTTTCATGCTTCTACCTACACGGGAAGTTGGAGAATTAGTGATGAATCGGTTTTTTATATAAGAGAAACTATATTTGGGCTTCCGGCCCCCCATGAGAGTTAGTTTTAAAATTTGTTCTTGCCAATTTTCGCCTGGAGCGTGTACTCCAAACATTTCCAAAGTTTCATATTTTTGGTGATTTTCAATTTTAATAGAGCCCATATTATGAAAACACTTTTTGGGCCCACGGCCCCACTTGAGCGAGATTTTTAAAATTATTTTTCGCGTATTTAGTCGTTAGTGGGTACCCGACAAATTACCTAAGTTTCATGCTTCTACCTACACGGGAAGTTGAAGAATTAGTGATGAAGGAAAGAACAGTTTTTGGGCCCCCGGTCCCACATGAGCAAGATTTTAAAAATTCTGTTTCGCCAATTTTCGTAGTTAGAGGGTACCCAATAACTTCCCAAAGTTTCATGCTTCTACCGACACAGGAAATAGGAAAATTGCTGATTTTTTAATTTTTAAAGGGCCTCTAAAAGGAAAAAACTTTTGGGGCCCCCGGCCCCATATGAGGGAGATTTTAAAAAATAATTTCAACAATTTTTGTCGTTATTGGGTACCCAACAACATCCTATAGTTTCATGTTTCTACCTACACGGTAACTTGGAGAATTAGTGATGAAGAAAAAAACAGTTTTTGGATCCCCGGCCCCACATGAGCGAGATTTTAAAAATTCTTTTTCGCCAATGTTCGTAGTGAGAGGGTAACAAACAACTTCCCAAAGTTTCATGCTTCTACCTACACGGGAAGTTGGAGAATTAGTGATGAATCAGTGAGTGAGTGAGTCAGTGAGGGCTTTCCCTTTTATTAGTATAGACTATTATCTTTAGTTTGAGTATTGAGTATTTCTTTAATTATTGTTTATTACATGTTAGACCCTTCTATAAATTTTGTTTAAAAAGTATATATGTACTAATTGATTGTATTTTCATTCCACGAGTGAACAGTGTCAACACCATTCAGACGAGACGGCAAGACGTACCCGTTACATTGTGACGTAACAGGACTAACAGCCGACGGACGAGGAACACGCAAGCAGGTTCAAAAGTTCAAACTCGCCCCACAGAAGCCTTAGACTAAGAGAAACAATTGAGGGGGAGGTAAGGAAAAGTTTGGATTGTCGTTACTGTTACATTAACAGACCACTGGTACCGTTAGAATGTTTGTTGTTTGATTTTAGGCTAGTGCTATATGTTGTATGTTTGTGTAAGATGTACCAGATTTTTGTAAATTAAGTCCGTATACCCGTAAGAGCGATAAAGGAATTTCGCTGGGGACTCTTTTTACATTTTTCTGAAATATTGATACAGCATTTGTAGAGTTTGTGAAACGTTTGTTGCTTATATGTTGAAATTAGTTATTTAGCAATTTTAGTGCAGTTTATTTCTTTGAATATAATTATGGACTTTTTAACGAATACTGAAAAAGACCTTCGTGAGGAAGCAATAGAAATATGCTTTAATGGTGAAATAATTGAAGATTATGTACAGGAATAATTGGTTAGAAAACAATTTCGAAAAGAAAGATTGATGTTGATAGAGAAAAGAGACAAATTGATTCAGGAACGTGATTCAGTACTAGACAAGATTCATCAAGAACAATTGGCTAAAATAGATGTGTTAATAAGCAAAATAAGTAAGAGTTCAGAACCAGAATATTTGTTGATACAAAAAGAAATAGACCAGGAATTTATAAATAAACGAGAAAGGGCAACGATATGCAGACAAGAATATCAAATGAAATTAATAGAAGTAAGGTTAGAGATAGAGAAAAAAGAACGAGAGTCCAAAATCGTAATAGCAAAGATTTCAGAGGACTTGACAACTAAACGGTTAGGAAATGAAATTGAGGAGCAAAGTGAAAAAGAGACTGGAAAAGAAAATGAAGATGAAACTGTTAATGATACGGACGGCTCTAAAGGTAAAATTGAAGATACTGAAAATGAGACTAAAGAAGAAATAACGACTCATGATAACTATGACCAATGTAGTTCTGTAGTTCACAGATGGAATATGGCAAGGGGGAAGAACAGATGACCTTGACTGTTAATAAGGACCAAAATGGGTCAAATAAGAAAAGAAAAAGAAAGAGGCACGCTACTGACGCACCAAGTGCAAAGGTCACGCCTTTGGTTGAGACAAAAGCGTAAGCACAAACAAAGACGGGCGACGGTAAGCCAAGTTTACCAGAAGCAAGGGGAGAGAAAGGAAGGTCGCACGCCACGGCCGACATCAAAGGGCTAGTGGACGCTAACCGTGACCGGAGCGTCGGATCGAGCACAACGACCATGGGTCAAGGAAAACTTTCGCGTCTTTGCATGAAAGCCAAACAAAGCACGCAACAGCTAACGGGAGCGACCGTTATTGTGGTTCAATGTGAACAAAGAGATAGTACACTGATGGACGCTTCGCTGAAGGTCATCAGATGTAATGATAGCGTGGGTTTAACACGCCACGGACAGCAGACCAGTGATGAGTTTGTTAAGCAAATGTGAATCGTAGAAGTTGTATATCAAAACAAGGGTGTTTTGAAAGTAGTCTTGAAGAAATAAGAAGTGAGTTTGTAAGAGAAAGTCCTATGAATGATGACTTAGACTTAGGTACAAAAGATTTTGGCCTTGATAAACGTTTGATTAGTCTAAGACAGACTAATGGTAGAAGACGAGGAGTACAAATAGAGGAGTTTGAGTTGAGAGATGTGAGTAATAAACAAAAGAAGGGTACGTTAAATCTGAGTCAAGATTTTAAGACGCCAGGGAAGGTTATACAATTGCAAGTCAGTATTGCAGGAGCCAACAAGGACCACAAACTAACAGGTAAGCCAACTGTTTGTTTTGTGTGGCCTGTTAATTGTATAAGTATACTGATATTGCAAACTTTTCAGTTATACTTTAATTATTTAATTCAAGAGAAATTTTATCTTAGCATAGACATGCCTCGAACGGGAATTGGCAATTGCTTGCTTTTAAGGGCACAGGGGAGAAAACTCTTTGTACCTGTTTGTAAGTACCTGCCGGACACGACCACACGTTAGCTACTTACAGTTGACTGAACTTGACTTTGATTTACTTATACGACTATGAACTTGAATATGATTTTGTTTGGAACTTAGAGAACTTTGATTTGTTTTGAATTTGGACTTTAATTATATTTTAAAATTTGATAATATTACTTTTTTTTGACTATGCTTACATTAATGATTTGGTTTGCTGACGTTTTGATAATATGATTGATTACTAATTGGATACGTTGAATCATAGTTGATTTTAAGAATAGTTTGTTTTATAGGCTTAATGATATAATATTGAGATCTCATATTATGTTACGAACACTTTGTAACTAATACATTTAAAAACTTTGTATTTTCAGAATTTTTTCTACTTTCAGATGATATTTCTAGAATTTTATTGATGCATTAAAATGTCTTTTTTATGAATGCTTTTGAATTTAGACTTAGTTATGAATATTTCGAATTTAAACTTTGACAAATGATTTATTATGCATATCTTGCGTACATATGATGTACACTTGTATACGTTGAAACTTTGCTTGTTTATAAGAATTGCTTTGCTTTACTGAATTTGTCATTCACACTTTGTGAGTAAACGCTTTTGAATGTCTAATAATATACAGAAAGATGTTAGAAAATTTTTTGATATTGATGGATAATGATGCTATATTGTTTGCTTATTTGTATATTGGAAACATATATGAAAACTTTTAAAGTTTTGTATTACAAGTGTGTACTTACTGAAGTTGATGATTGGTCAATATAACATTTTTTAAAGATGTGTACTTTTATGATTGCTATGAGCTCTCATGTGTTGATAATAAGAAATAGATCTTATCTTTGATTTTGATTGCTATACAATGCTTATCATGTTGTTGTGTTAGACACTATTTTGATGATTCTAAATTGATGATTATATAGCTTATTATGATGCATACTTTGAATAGATTATACTTATGAGAATATGATGTTTAAAAAGTTTGCAATTTTTTACAACTTTGAAAATGAAAAGTCTGTTATTGACTTGTTCTTTTTTGTCTCATTTCAGATGCGTATATATAATGTTGTGAATTTTAGGGATAATTAAGAATTGATGTTAACATAAAATTATGATGTTAATGTTTGTCATGATTGCTATATGTATTGGATATACATGATGTCATGATGTACTGTTTGTATTCAGATTTTATGACTTAGATGTTTCATATTGTCAATTGTGACATTTTATTGGTAACGTTAGGAATTAAATCAATTTCAACTTAGTATTATATTGTTATGCCATGTATTTGAAAAATGTTACATTTGTATTAGATATTTTTTGAGAATTGTAATGTTAGGTATGACAATACAAGTATTGTCAAAGAGTAAGAGGGGGGGGGGAGTGTTGAATACCTCCCCGATATAAATTTTAGAACCTCTACAAAAATTAAGAACCGTTGATGGTAGGGGTAGGTCCAACAACGCAACAGGGACGCTGTCCTTGAGATGGACAAAGATCCATGATGGACCATGGAATATTCCATAGTATTAGTATAGGTTAGGACGTGGAAGTTGGCCGAACGTTCTCGAAGCCATGCATGTCAGCGCGTGATTAATATATACACGCCACTGACCAATCAGATGAGAACGCTCCGCTGACCCACGCGAGGGTATGGGTCTTTATAAACGGTAGAAAAACCTTATGTTGAGGACTGGGTCTATAGGGGTATAGACACCAGCACCTATATGACTAGTTGTCTAGGGTTAGATTGTACTTATAGTTAGCAACTCTTTCCTTGTTGCATCCTGTCCTACTGAGTAGGAGTAATAGTAAATAACTTATGCTCTACCGGGTCTATAACTTACACTAGCAACGATTAACTATGAGACTATACGAATAATAACTCAAAAACGCCTCTGTGAATATAACAGAGAATAATGACATTTAATACTAAAGAATTAACAACAAATAAAAAAACAGATACTCAATATGTACTTTTACAAACTAATTAACTAAGATAAATCTATGAACATTCAACAAAGATTACTATGGACAATCTATGAACATGACCCGACTTCCCTGGTCAGTGGGGTGGGTCGAGTAGATGATTGACGGGTCACCTATCGTCGCTGCTTCAACCGCTCCGCAGTCAAGCGTATCGTCTCCCAATTGGATCGGGCGATGCCTTCCCCTGACGTCCGTCCGTGGTCACGCAATTGCGACTTGCACTGAGCGACAGCTAGGGTTGGTCAACGCGATGATCCTCTTTCAATGGTTCTCACACGTGAGGCAAGGCCACCTTGTCCCTTCCTCTCAACACCAGAACGTCTTCTGCCTGGTCCGCTCCTCTGTAGTGTTACTTAGTAGTTCTAACCTACTAGTACTAACTTTACTAGCTGAAAACAATAATATCGACAAGCCTGAACTGACTATAAATACATCAATACATATACAAGACTGATAAGCATTTAACCCTAACCTATACACTATACATTTGAACTATTCTAACTATAACTACTCAAACCTGAAAACAGACTTGTCAGCTAGGTTCACAACTCCTCACAGTCCTAACACCTTAGGTCTAAGAGTGATCTGTGTTCTTCTGGGAGTGAGAGAACGCCTTAAGGTTTGGGTAGAGTATATAAGGACCTCTGGCCATGCCATGACGGCGTCTGTCCTACATTTCTAGCAATTCTATTGGTAGAATCTTAATAGTTCTGGGTGGTACATGTGCCAACTTTCTTCTGGTTGGTCAGACCCTAAGTCCCAGTAACTTTTTGGTGACCCCCTTCAACATCGACTATCAGACTTTGTCTGAGCAAAAACAATGTAGCGTCCTTACAAAAATGTCTAGCCTAAGTATCACATTTCGTCCTGATAAATTGTAGGCGACCTTTCACCAGCTTCTCCAACTTTACTCTTTGTCCCTCCAAAGTTAACTTAGTGTCCCTAACAGAATTAAAAATACGTTGGTTGGGTCTAACACCTGTCCCCAACGGTTCTAAAATGTGTAAGCTTCTCAACCTATTATTGAGGGACTCAACACCTTACACAAGCCTCTATCTCAGAAATTCGTAGTACACCAGGTCTGCGGTGTGACGGACGAATAAGAGTTGAGCCTAGCTGAAGTTTGTTTCAGGTTTGAGTTAACTAGACTTAGAATAGTCAAATGTATTTGAATTTGTATAGGTATTTATTATATGTATTGATATGCTTTGGTATGTTATCACTTTCATTGGTTTAATTATTGATATTGTTGTTTCAGCTAGTTAAAGTAATTAGAAGCTAGTAGTAGTTAGGAGTTAAGTAATAGTCAGTACTTGGAACTAGTAAGTTGGGGAGCCAGTGGAGTGGCGGAGGAACCATTGGGGTACATCTCAGACAGGAGATCTGGAGCGGAGAAGGGGACAAGGTGGCCTTGCCTTCAAACGTGAGAACCCTTGCAGTCAGTGACCAGTGCGGAAGGGGCCGACTGCCAAGCAACTGACCACGGGACAGGACTGCCTGCGCTACGCCTGATTGGCCAGACCGGAGCATAGCAGTTCAACCAGTCCTTTGGCCACGCCCATTCCATGAGTGAAGTGGGGCATTGTAACGAACTATTTGTATCATTGTTAGAGACGTAGATATCTTAATTTAGTATATGTTTATTAACTGAGGTACCTTGTATATATGTATATATATAATGTATTAAATATTTTATCTCTATTATCATTTACACATAGGCGTTAGTTTTTAATTATTAATTATAAGCTGTATATGAACATGTCGTTATAGTTATATTATTAGTATAGAATAGTTAGTTGAAACCCATAAACATTCGCAATCGATTGCGAATAGATTTCAAACCCTATTCGGAATCGGCGCGTGCTATAAATAGCCTAGGCAATCGATTGCGAATAGTCACTTTAGTAACATTGTTTATAAAATGATGTTTATAAAATTGAAGAGTTACAAGTATTCACTGCGCCTTTCATTGAACCTCTGATTCTATATGTGCATTCAAACAATCTCTAAAATCTATCACTAAACCTAACCCAAAACCCTAAAATCTATCACTAAACCTAACCCAATCCTAAAAACTATCACTAAACCTAACCCAAACCCTAAAAACTATCACTAAACTTAACCTAAACCCTAATAACTATTACTTAACGTAACCCTAAAGTCTATCCCTAAACCTAACATCAAAACAAACAATTTAAAAAAAAAAAAATCTTATTCATTATCAATCCATGTAGTATTGTTTGAAAGAAAAAAAAAAAAATCAACATCAACAAGAAATCGAACCCCGGACCTGCGATGTAGCGCACTATCTTACAATCCATATGACCACACAGCCACACATCACCACTGAAATTTTTAACCTTATAAAAAGAATGTTACCAAGAATAGCAATAACCGGAAGTGAACGATTGCCTAGGCTATTTATAGCACGCACCGATTCCGAATAGGGTTTGAAACCTTCGATTGCGAATAGTCACTTCGTATTCAACATTGTGGGCCCGCTCTATATGCAACAGTCGAATCCCAATATTCAACATTAGGGGCTTGCGTTTGTGCGAGCACACCCAGTATTCAACAGCATTTAGGGGCCCTTGGGTCAATTCATTGCAAGGTGTCAATTGATTTTGTTTATTTGTTCTGATACTTGTTCAAAATAAAAAGATGAAGCTGAAAAATATTTATTTTGAAAACTACCGTCCTTTTTGACGGGTGATGCCCTAGTAGGTATTAGAAATTCTGTACCTCTTCAGCATTTATTGGTTCATTATACTGTTTTCCATCCTGGAACTTAGATACATGTATTTCTTTTTTCTTATCATATTCCATATGTACCTAATATGTTTTTCAGTGAGCTCCTGAAGTTCTTAATTGTTTTTAGCCATAAGATTTATATCATCAGCAAATCTTAGGTTGCACAAGGGTCTGAAATCTATAGTGAAGGATGTGTGGTGATAAATATTTTTAGCATGATTTGTCTAGCGACATACACAGCCTTTAAATAGGACTTAAACACTTAATTGATTGTACGATTTTCTTCGATCAGTTTTATGAACCCTTTTCAATTTTGAAACCAGGGGCGTCGCTAGGGTTGGTGTCACCCGGGGCGGTAGCTCATGGTGTCACCCCTTCATGATATAAGGGGGACGTCCATAAATGACGTCACGTGATGTTACCGATTTTCATCCCCCCTTTCACCCGCGTCATACTTTATCACAAAAACGTAAACGCCAACCCCTTGTTCCGCTATGACGTCACAAAGCTTAGACACCCTGCTCCAAATCCATAATTTTCTCAATAAAAATTAGCATGTTGCAAATAAGTATTTTGTCATTTAAATATATATTTAGTGTAAGTATGCACTCTAGTATCGTAACACGCGGGGAGCCATTGAAAATGTCATTAAATAAAATTTAAACAATCAAATATTTAAGGGGACTTTTATTTAAAGTTGCGGGGTTTTTTATGTGACGTCACATTTTTAAACACACCCGCCCCCAGTCACACATCGTCACAGATGCGTGACCCCTCCCCCTATGGTTGATTAAATGGAGGGGAATGAGCGGACTAAAGCCAGGGGGCCCTAAGAATTTAAATGTTATCATAATGTATAATAAAGATGGGCAAATTTTTGTATGAATCCCTGAAAATGCCTTAGACAGTCAAAAGTCAATGGTGCAGTTATAAGTAGGATGTATAACAGAGTCTGGGCTAATCTTTGTAAGAAGTGCAGTGCTGCTCATTATGTGCGTGTACAGCTCATTCTCTTCACTTGGTTGGGAATCGTGGAGCAGTTATCTTCTGCCAAATCTTTATACCTGGCTTGTTGCATCTACTCATCGTCGACTGATACTTCCAAAACACATAAAAATAATACACGTTAATAAAGCCTTGTTTGACACAAGATGGTCAACCCGACATAATGCTGTATGCAGGGCCGGCCTAAGGGAATTAGAGGCCCTAATCGAAGTGAATTTGGTGGCTTAAAATGTAGCAGAAAATTATAAAATAAATATTGAAATATTCTTGTGCGAGGCCCCATTAATAATGAGACTAATCGGAGGCCATAGGTGGTTGCCGGTTTGCTTATGCCTAAAGCCGGCCCTGCTGTTAAGTGTGTTTATAACTCATACTATGAGAATATTGTAAAAGGACTTGCAAGTGGGACGTGGTGGTCGAGAGGTAGCGCTCTCGACTGTCATACCGATGGTCACGAGTTCGAATCCACACGAAGGTGAGGATTTGCCTGAGGAGTCCCCGAGTCACCCAGCTCCGAATGGGTACCTAACTAGACAATAGTTAGGCGGCTGGGGTAATGCGTGGAACCCCTATAGCCGTGACCGCTGCCAACATCACTTGCCAACAGATCATCTCTCATGGTCTGTGGACGCAATTATCCTCTGCATAGAAGGAGCGTCTGTATATCTAAGATAAGATAAGAAGATAAGTCAAGAAACACGACTTCAACTCCTTGTGGTCTTGGTAAAAAGTATCTTAAATGAATCTTAGAATCAACCTCTGTTACATATCGAACCTTACATTAATAGCCATGCATCCTCATCCACTATTTTCCGTTCACAGCACAAACCACGTGTTTCATACTCAGTCAACTCGCACCCTCATATCACGTCAATGCAACAACACAACACGTCTCTAACAAATATTGCTGCACTGAAAGAATTAGCAACTAACGAAAATCAGCCCCGTGTCTGTTGACTTGAAGAAGAAAGATTTCGGAAGGAACTTGAACAAATTAAAGTTGCTATGTTGAATTTGGGAAACAATTTTGGAGAGATTTCAGAAAACAATATTATCCCTTCAAGAGCCGAAAATATCTTTGATTTCAGCAAAGTATTTGAAGTCTCTCATTGAGTTTGTTAAAAGACAGTATTTTTAATTTGATTCATATGAAGACAAAGGAAAGGACAAGTCCGTGGAAAAAAAAGAGTATAAATAATCGACAATACTATCAAAGAAGAGAAAGTGTCAGTTTGATATCACCAAAATGGTATTTATGGTAATCATTGACAAACTTTTTGAAGCCCCACAACATCGATTTAAGCGCATATAAAGACATCCATTCTGAGCTCAGCAATGACGCCATTCGTTAAAGAATATTAAAGTAATTTCGAAGACTGCTTACCTTCTCAATTAGTCCAATTTTCAGAACTCTTAAAAAACTTATTGTCCAGCCCCACTCTCAGGGTAAGGAAAAGGAAGTAGCACAATGCGAAACTCAAAACAAGTGCACAGAGCTAAAAATAAATTTTGCTGCTTTTGAATGAGCTAAATTTCAGTTATTTACAAATGTAGCATCGAANTATCTCTCAATGATGACTTCAAACTGCAGCAGAGAGCGATCTTTGCAAAGTTGAAAAGAATACAAAAATTAGTTAGAATTCGTATTGGACAACCAAGACTGAATATGTTCTCTCTAATGACTATTGAAAGGGAACTTGTAAGCTTATTTAGCTTGACTGACTTGATTGAAAACTTCGCCATGAAAAAAATCGCAAACTTAAGTTGTAGGTTGAAATAATAATTAATAATAGATATTTTTTTTATAACTTTTTGATTTCAAATAGAGAAAACAATTTGTTACCCCATGAAAAACAAATGTTTAAAAAACGCATTAAAAATACAAAATAACGCGTAATATTAATCTTTATATGGGCTCGTTTGTAACCATGAAACAGCTAAGTTGGGATGGGTCCGTCGTATCCGGGGGGGGGGG
>MUZC01000967.1:131676-150691 GCA_002072015.1 Radix auricularia | reverse complement strand
TTGACTCAAAGATATTGAATTCAAAATTCTCTTCTTAAAAAACAACAAAAAAACCTTGAGAAAAATTGTACTCTCCCCACCCCACTAAGGTGGAGGATGTAGTGAGGAGGGATTCATTCCTGCTGTTAGTGTGTTAAAGCCTAAATGGCTTTATGTCAATCCTTTTTAAAGATCTCTCTGCTGCGACTGTTTCTTTTTTTTTCTTATTTGTTTTATGATTGTTTGTGTGCTGGAATTTTTTTAATTATTGCAAGTTAACTGATTTTTTAAAAATTAAAATCTTTGTGTTTAATGTATATCATCGTATTTCTTACTTTCTTTCTAGTTGAAAGAAAGGGGTATCTTTGTTTTTCTGACATAAAATCTAACAGTAAAATTTTAGGCTTTGGTGTCACCCCCCTGATGGTGTCACCCGGGGCGCCCCGCCCCCCCCCTCACGACGCCACTGTTTGAAACTTCTGAAAAACTTGACCAAAGAACATCGTGTCACACTCAATCAAACACTTTCTTTAAGTATATGAAGTTATCATTGAATATACATTGGGGCCTTGAGTGTTTTCTGTGAGCAAGTGACAATTAAAGATCTGCTTAATAATTCTTCTGCATAGTCTGCAACATATGTTCTTCGTCCAGTAATTCTTCAAATATTGGTTATACCGATTGAAGTTAACTTTATCATTATTTTGCTAGTGTAGCTGATAAGAATGATTGTCCAATAGTTCTGGCATTTTGTCATAGTGCCTTCCTTAGGTAGAGTTTCTATAAGCGTCTTGGTCAATTCTTGGGCCAATATAATTTTCAAAAATCTTCTGGCAGAAACTTTTAAAGGTTCTTCTTTACATATATATTTCAGAAATGCTTCAGGGTATAATCAGCCCAAGTGACTTATAAATTTTAAAGTTACATTCAGCTTCTTTAACCTCACTCATCAGCACTAATTGTTCAACAATCTCTCAGTTCTATTGTTCCTGTAGTATTCTGGCATTTTGATTAATTTTACATTGGAACAGTTCGGTGCAAGGTTCTGTCCATCGTGCTAGTAGTGTTATATGTATTGAGTGTACAGACTATACTGTAACATGATCTTATTCAATGTCAAAATCATATTTTTAAATTGTGTTTTTAATCAAGTCAACAGCGAATGCCAATTGTAACCAAAATGGCCAAATTCCTTTAGAGGAATTACCAGGTATATTTGCTTTAAATCATTCATCAATTAATATATATATATTTATTGCTATATGATACGATAAAAAAAATAATTTAATAATAGAACACAACAGACAAATAACAAACAGAAGCAATGTTTGTGTGTTAATTTATTCTGCATTTAAACAGTCCTGTGCAATGTTCTTTGGATCGTACTAGTACTGTTATATGTATTGCGGGTACAGAATATAATGAAACATGAACTTATTCAAGGTCAAAATTAAAAATGTATTTTTCTACTTTTTGGTTAAAAAAAAAATTAAATTACTTTTCGAAAATATATAGCGAGCCCAAATGGTAATCAAAGTGACCTGGATTCAACAGTGGAATTACCAGGTACGTTTTTTTATATTATACATCAATATATGAATATTGCTATATAATACAAAAAAGTAAAAATAAAATAAATTATATTTTAAAAAAAACAACAACAAACAAGAGCAATGCTTCTATGATGATTCATTTTGAATTTTTAACAGTTTCGTGAAATGTTCTTTCCATAGTACTATTAGTGTTTCACATATTAAGTGTACAGAATATACTGATGTTCCTATCCAAAATCATTAGAATACATCTTGTTTCTTTATGTTTAATTTGTTTAGTTAATTTTCTTTTGTTTTTTAAAATCTACAGCGGGTCCCAATGGTAATCAAAGTGACCTAGGTCCAACAGTGGAACAACCAGGTACGGTGGCTTCCAATCATCGATTAATATATAGAGAGATATTCTACTAATAATAATTGGATAGCAACTTAAATTGTTACCACTTAAGAAAATTGATTTTAATCAGATTTTTAAAACATAAACTTAAAAATTTATATCACAAACAAGCTTTGACCTAAATTTAATGGAGTTGTTTTTTAATAACTTTATCTAATTTAGACTTCAATATAATTCTCTATTACAAATTAATTTACTTTAATATTTCGCTTGGAATCATCTCCACTCACAATCAAAACGATTTTTTGATGTTGAAAAGAAACAAAATTATTTTTAATACAGTGAAAGCAATAAGTCTGATTGTCGAGTATTTTTGGCATTGTTTCATGTTGATTTTCTTGGTGTTATTATAAGTGACTTAGTCTATTCTGGGGCCATACTTTTTTTCCAAAACACGTTTTTGAGTTTCCAAAAGTTTTGGTTAATTCTGCACCTCCATATTTCAGAAATGCTGCAGGGGTATTGCCTATCTTAAGCGACTTACTCCTTTTTAAGTTTCGTGCCGCTTCCATAAGCTTGCTCAGCAGAACTGATGGAATTATAATATACTAGCAATTTACCCGCGCTTTGCTGCGAAAATTAGGATTTCAGTTAGCGTTAAGAACCCGCGTAACACCAATTCAAAACATCTATTGATTTTAATCTGAATCAAGATGGATATACTAAATATATTAACTTCAACCGTTCAGGATCCTACGTACACAAAAACTTGGAGATTTAAAGATGCGTCTCTTTATATAACTCATATTGGGAAATACAAACTATATTTCGGCAATCATCCCCCAAGTGAGAGGTGATTTAATATTTTATGCCTCTTACCATCGCGGGCGTGGGGGGGGGGGTGGGGGAGTACTCAACAACTTCCAAAAGTTTATAATTTCTACATACACGGTAACTTTGAGAATTAGTGTTGATTCAGTTTTATATAGCTCATTTTAGGTGAAAAAGTTTTGGGCCCCCGGCGACCCACGAGAAGACATTTTTGAAATTTTTATAATTATTTTTCCTTGTCTACCTACACGGGAAATAACATTTTCAATTTTTATAAATCTCATAGAAGAGAAAAAACGTTTTTTTCCCCGGCGCCAATAAGTGTGTATTTCAAAATTCTTTTACACCGACTTTCGTCGTGATAGGGTAATTAAAAATTTCCCAAAGTTTCATGTTCCTACCTACATTGAAAATTGGAGAATTTGTGATGAGTCGGTTTATATTTTATAAAAACTATATTTGGGCCCCCGGTTCCCCATTAGTGGGAATTTTAACATTCTTTTTTGCCAATTTTGTCGGGAGATTGTACTCAACAATTGCCCAAAGTTTCATGCTTCTACCTACACGGGAAATTGACAAATTAGTGATTTTCAGTTTTTATATAGTATATATTCGGTAAAAACTACGTTTAGGCCCCCGGTCTCCAGCTATGGCGGATTAAGGGGGGTGGGGGCTGAGCGGGCTAAAGCCAGGGGCCCCCGATGGTTTGGGGGCCCCCAAACTTTTTACATTTTATAATAAAAGTGTACACATATAAGTGACAATATAATAAAATTTTAAAAAAGAAAATATTATCTGTACAACTGTTTGCGATTCAGTCTTAATAATCGATAAAACTAGATTTATTTGGCTCATTTAGAGAACATTGTATAAAATATAGTTTATATTTTTAAAATATCTTATATTAGACAAGTTCGCATGGCCGGGTGGAGAGAGCACAGGCGCGTGATGCAACCGGTGTCGGGTTCGATTCCAAGCAGTGGATAATAACATTTTTCTTTTCACACTCAATTGTAACATACCGCAAACACTTCAAACAGTTATTTCTTCGTGTTCGTTTTTTTCCATTATTAATATTTAGTTACAGCCATATATTAGCTGTTAACAATCATTATATTTTAAGGGACGCTGGCTGATTAGGGCTAGGGCCCCCGTTTGATTGCAGCCCGGGGCCTCGTGCAGTCTTAATCCGCCCCTGGTCTCCAGTAAAGGATATTTGAAATATTTTCAACCTGCTACCATCGCGAATGTGAATTTGGCAACTCCCCAACGTTTTATGTGTCTACCTACAAGGGCAAAAAGTGAATTATAGAATTTTAATATTTAGAAATCTCATATAAGAAAAAAATACATTTTTGGGGACCCAAGCTCCCATGAGTGTGTATTTAAAAACTCTTTTACACCGACTTTCGTCATGAGAGGGTACCCAACAATTTCCCAAAGTTTCATGCTTCTACCTACACGGGAATTTAGAGAGTTAGTGATGAGTCAGTTTTTAATATAAGAAATACTATATTTGGGCCCCGGTCCCCCATGAAAGAGAATTTTAATATTCTTTTTGCCAATTTTGGTCGGGAAAGTGTACTCAAAAAATTTCCAAAGTTTCATGCTTCTACCTATATAGGAAATAGGAGAATTAGTGATTTTCAATTTTTATATAGCTCATATAAGGAAAAAACCGTGTTTTGGGGCCCCGGTCCCCATGAAAGGGAAATTTAATTTTTTTTCAATTATAATTGAGAGCATGTATTTAATAAATTTCCAAAGTTTCATGCTTCTACCTACACGGGAAATAGGAAAATTGGTGATTTTTTATTTTTATAGAGCCCAAATTAGGAAAAAAAATATTTGGGCCCCCGACCCCACATGAGCGAGATTAAAAAAACATTTTATTTGCCAATTTTCGTCGTGAGAGGGTAACCAACAACTTCCCAAAGTTTCATGTTTATACATACACGCAGTGGCGTAGCTAGAGCTTTTGCCGCCCGGGGCGGTCTCCAATATGCCGCCCTTTTAGGGCCCGCCCATAAATGACGTCACGTTCGGGGGGGGGAGTCACACATTTGACGTCATTCAAAACGCGCAACTTGTAAAAATTTCAACTTAAATATATGATTACTTACACTTTATTCAATGACATTTTACGTGGTTTCACGCGTGTTACGATATTAGAGTGCAGCCTTCAACTAAAAGAGATTTAAATGACCAGAAGAGAAAAATAATTTTAAACATGCTCATTTTTAAAAAGAAAATACCACTGGTATGGGGGTGGGGTCTTTGTCACGTCACATTGAGGAAGGGGTCTAAGTTTTCGTTTCGTGACGCCGTGTGACGAGGGGGCAAGCGGTGGGGGGGGGGGGGTGAAAAAATCAGCCGAAATCAAGTGACGTTATTTATGGACGGCCCCTTAAGTCAATCATACGATAATTTTTATAAATTAAAAAACATGAATAAATAATTGTAATTGAATCGATGTACATTGTAAAAGGTACATGTACATGTAAATTTTACCATAACATGCCCTATTTATGTAAGCAGTAATAAAGGAGGCCGCATAAATTAAGATACCTATAAATACACATTATAAAAATACAAGATAATTGTTTTGAAGGCCACAAGAAAGTTATAGGGGTCGCAGGTCTCTCCACCCCCGCCCCCAAAAAGATATTCCAAATTTATACCCAAAAAACATTAATAATTAATATGCTTTTATTTTTTATTTATAAATAATTGATTGATTTTTTTTTTATAAAAAGAAATTGTATAGGCCTACATCAGTATGTATACAAATTTTTTATATTATTTATAGATGTACTTACTTTCATAGTAAAAAAAATCATGTTAAGCCTGGTACCTATTGGAATTCAGGACGTGTTAGCGCATTTTCGTATTATGTATCAGTACTTATGTTAGATATCAGAATTATGTAGTTATCAGTAATTGTGTTTAGATTTTAGACATATTTTTATGAATTTTCTTGCGTAATGAATATACCTGATATTTTTTAATTTAAAAGTCATTTCTTTACATTTAAAAAAAAAAATATTATTTTCTCTTTAATCCAACTACAAGTCACCACAAATGATAACGTAAAGCTCTCTAAACTTTTACACATATTCTAATGACGTCAACTAAAAAAAAAACTAATTCTTTTGCACCCATTCGCACCACTCTTCAATGCTTGAAGAATTATGCATGCGACTTCCGGCAATGGCGGCCGTTCCCTGCGCTAGTGTTACCTCTCGATTCGAAATATTTTTTGGTAGTTTTAACGGGGTTTTTAACGGATCGAGTAACTGAGTGTTGATGCACAAATGGCAGGTCAGGGCATACAAAAAACATATATACATCATGGGTCTAGGACTTATGGATGCTGAGGTCTAGGGTGATGACAGACGGACGGACGGACAAAGCGGGTGCAATAGCGATTTCGACATCTCGAAAATGCGCTAAAAAAAGTGTATTATGTTATCAAAATTTTAATAGTTTGTAATATATGGGTAGCGAAGTCAATAGTGCGCTCTCCTCAAAAGCTGAGGGGCATGGGATCAAGCCCACGTAAAAGCCATTATTAAATGTTGAGAAATGACTAGAGGGATGGGCGCCGCCAGTGTCTAGCAAGCATGAGAATGTTCAAATGGGGTTATGGGACTAAAAAATAAATAAATTTTAAAAAAATATTTTTAAAAAAAATTGTTCTATGGACAAAATAATTGCAAGATTTTTTAGTGTAAAATCACTTATTGTGGAACAAATATATATATTTTTAAAACTTCACTTTGGAGTAGCTCCTTTCACAACTAGATACACTGATAGCAATTGTTAAAAAAATTCTGAGCAAAATTATAATGTTGGGTAAAGAATTTTCCAATATTTACTGTTGAATTTATATTAATAGATCACGGGGGCATTCCCCCCGTTTTTTTAACATTATGCCTCTCCTTGTAATGTAGGTACATCCTGGTCTGTTCTTAGGCTCCTGCAATCTATGTGGTCGCAGTGGGCCCCGCGCTTTCTTAGGCCCAACCTATCTTAATTTTCACTTATTATCCTTATTAATACCTTATCCCTACCCAAACTGGGTCCCATGCAATCCTTTTCGCATACTAAGCTGCATTGGGCCCCGCAATTGCTAAGACTGGCCTCGTGTACTGCCATAAAAACCTGGATCCTTTCTCTTTCAATCTCGATCAATTCTTTATCATTGTAAATAAAGAAATTCATTTGATGTTCAAATTCTTCATTTAATAGGCTGTATGGTATTATACACAAATATTTTCTTGCATGATATGTAACACATCACCGCGTTCTTTTATTTTCTTTTGTAATTACATCTATGGATAAAAACATTTTTCGTTGTACTTCTTGCTCTAAAGATAAAACCAAGTTTTCTGAATTTACCCCACTCAAATTTTGCCTATTTCTAAATCTGTGTACAGTTGATATCTCCAACTCTCTGTAACAGCGCTCTGTAATAGCACATATTTTTGTTCCAGGAAATGAGTTTGCATAGTTTGCATTAATGTAAAAAAGACGGGTTCCCATAAATTGAGATACCATAGAAAAGAAAACGATTGCATTGAACTGAGTAAAATCCCAGCATCTGATATCGTTTTACTAGTTACTTCAGATGGCAATTTTTCCAAGACGCTTTAAATTTTTAAGTATGTCTTTTTCGGAATTATTTATGGTATTGTGGTGTTTATTAATGGAGAAATGAATAACCATTAATTATTACTGAACAACCGTATTTTAATGAAAGCACAAGCCATATGTTCTATTTTAATGCAATAAAAACAAAGTAAATTTAATTTTTAAATAGTTACCATACAATAATTTTATGAAACCTGAAACAGTATTATAATTTAGATCTAGTACTTGCAATTTAAACACAAAATTTTAACCACCATGTCATGTAGGTACTTGTTAGCGCATCATTCTGCGCATGCCGAAACTCCACGCTAAAACTGTAGGGCGATATTAATAGTAGGCCTACATACTTTCGTACCAGCGGTGATATGTTGTTTGTTGTGTGCAGTTTTCTTATAAAAGCGCCATCTGTGACGCATACCGCTTAATTTTCCACAAAAAAAAATGGTTGCCTTTTTTGAGCGATTTT
This sequence comes from Radix auricularia, assembly GCA_002072015.1. Classification (NCBI taxonomy): domain Eukaryota; kingdom Metazoa; phylum Mollusca; class Gastropoda; family Lymnaeidae; genus Radix; species Radix auricularia. The sequence goes on along the minus strand of MUZC01000967.1, from coordinate 142,872 downwards.
AAATTTTTTAACGGTTTTGCGTTAGTTATAACAACTACTATGTAATAAAACAAATGTTTCACGAATCCGTTTAATAAAACTCAAAATTAAGATTCTTTTTGTTTCACTATGGTTTTCCCCCTTCAAAAGGACTTTAGTTTTTAAATGCCAATAAAAGCCGCCCTTTGAATGAGTGCCACCCGTGGCGGACCGCCCCCACCACCCCCTAGCTACGCCACTGCATACACGGGAAGTTGGAGAATTAGTGATGAATCAGTTAGTCAGTCAGTCAGTGAGGGCTTTCCCTTTTATTAGTATAGATCTGTTCTTTTGTTCATATAGTATGCTGGTATCGTGATTCATTTAACGTTTGAACAGTTCGGTGAAATGTTCTATCCATTGCACATTTAGTTTTATGTGTATTGAGTGATAGAATGTACTGAAACATGAAATTATTCAAGGTAAAAATAATAAATATTATTTTTCCATTTTTAAAACTTTTAAAAATAAATTTTAATATTTTTTAAAACTACAGTGGTTCCCAATGGTGACAAAAGCAGCCAAGGTCCGATAAACGAATTACCAGGTATGTTTGCTTTAAATTATTGATCACTAGAATCTATATAGATATATACTTCTTATTAGTTTTTTGTGTCACATAAACTCGTGGTCGTAGGGGGTTAGATTATTTCCATTAGAAATTTTTTGGGGGGCTTGGTTGACCTTGGCTGCGCCCATCTCATCCCCAGACCAGAGAAGGACGTTTTAACCATCGTCATTTATCTACATTTTTAAGTTAGACTTTAACGTGGGCTAACTCTCACGTTCCTCAGCTTGTGATGCGAGCGCTTTATTGACTTCGCTATGTAGCCGCCCAGTGGACTAGTTACAACTTTTGCCGCCCTAGGCGATCTCTAATTTGACGCCCATTTTATAGGCCATCATAAATGACATCACGCATGGGTAGGGGGGGAGAGAATCACACATTTATGACAATAGGGTATGTGTTTAAAAAATGTGACGTCACATCCAAACACGCAAATTAAAATAAAATCTTTACCTAAATAAAATTACTGGCAATTTATTTTAAAACGCTTTTAATGGCCGTAAGCGTGTTACGATATTATAGTGCATCATTACACTAAAAACATACATAAATAACAAAAAATGATTGGAAATATGCTAATTTTAAAATACGGCCTTTTTGAGTGGGGGGGGGGCAAAGCTTTGTGACGTCATATTGAAAAAGTTTTAATGTTAATGTGTGACTAGGGCGGAGGGATTGAAAAATCAACCAAAATAGCTGACTTCATAAATGGATGGCCCTTAAGTCAATCATAATATTGATTTTCTAAATTTATAAACATGAATAAATAAAATTAATTGAATCGAAATTAAAGTGGGACATATTTTCTATTGCATGCCATATTTATATAAGCAGTAATAAAATAGGCCGCATAAACTGACATATATATATANATATAATACACAACTTTTAAAAATACAAGATACTTTTTTTAAAGGCCACAAGAAAGTTACTGAGGTTGCATGTACACACTCCCTTTCCATAAGACAAATCATATTTAAAAATTAAACCCAAAAAACATTACCAATTAAATGCACTTTTATTTTGTAATTTTAAATAAATGATTTTTTTAAAAATAAATAAAGAAATTGTATAAATAAGTGTGTAAAAAAATTAATAGATTTACTTTACTACATTTCATAGTAGAAAATTAGTGTACTATGCTATCAAAATAATTGTAATAATATATTGCACTATGGACAGTACTGCAAGATTTTGTAGTTTTAAATCACTCATTGAGGAAAGAAGATAATGTCTTTATCAACTTGAGTTTGAAGAAGATCCTTTCACAAATACTAATACTGATAGCAAAAGCTAAAAAATTCTTAGCGAAATTACAATGTTGGGTAAATAATTTTTTAATGTATGATGTTGAAAAAAAATTAATAGATGGTCTTTCTTCCTGTTTTTTAACGTAATTCCTCGTCTTGAAGGTAGAGCCACGTCTTTTGAATTTTCCACACTAACGAATGTACATTCTTTTTTTGGTCGAGCTGTTAGGCTCTTAAGACCCGGTTCAATTTATCGCAAGCGAGCCTCATCAAGCGGGCATCGCCATAGAGGTAATCCTCTGCAGGTACCGCAACTTCACACCCCGAAACCCCGTCCAACTTGGGACAACATTCGAGTGCTTGGGCCACCGTTTCCTCTGGGCAGCCGCACAGCCGACAAGCCAGTTCCCTCCTGTTGTCAAACTCATACAAGTAGCTTCGTGTGGGACAATGATCAGTTCTCATCCGTGTTATGAGTGTCTGATTACTACGTTAAAGTCTCCACCAGGGATCGCTTTTACTTGGTCGCGGCATTTTCTGGTATACCTTCCTGGCCGTATTCCCATTTGCCCAGCCCTCAAGCCACTTCTCAAGAAATGGTCTTTTAGCCACGACTTGACCCCCACTGCAACCGTGTGGTTCTTCATCTGGAGTTCGTTTGTCATAGTCTGAATTAAGCGTAGTGCTTGGTCCATCGGGTTACGTCCCTTGCGGAACCCACCCTGTGCCTTCGGAATGCTTTTGGTCTTTTCGAGGAACCAATAAAGCCGTGCGTTCACTAACCGTTCAGCCATCTTCCCTACACACGACGTGAGGGAAATGGGCCGGTAGCTAGACGGGTGTTCGCCTGGCTTCCCCTCCTTATGTATTGGGGTTATTATGGCCTTTTTCCACAGCTTCGGCAGCGTGCCTGTAGTCAAGGTTCTGTTGATAAAACTCAGTAGTTTTATTCGGCCTGTCCTGCCCAGGTGCTTGAGCATTTTGTTGTGAACCTTATCTGGCCCTGGTGCCTTACCAGCTTTGCACTTGTTAAGCACAGTTTGCAACTCTGTCATCATGAAAGGTGCCGAGAAAACCTCAAATTGAGGGCCCGTGCTTTGTCTCCTGGAGCCCTCTTTTCGCATTCGGTCGATCGTTTGGCTAAAGTCAGATATGGCACCCTTCTTGTTCACCTGGGCAAAGTGTTTGTTCAGCGCCTGTGCGCGCTTTGTTTCACTTGCTCTTTCGCCCTTTGACGTCGTCAATGGGTTGGGGTTTTTAACTTTACCCGCACCAGGTAGTGCATATATTAGCCGCCAAACTCTCCTGCCGTCTGCGAGATCCAGTTTTTCGCACGTATATACCCACTTGGCCTTCTTCGTCTTTTCAACAGCAGCACGGACTTCGGCTGTTAGTCTGTTGTACGCCCTACGAGCCTCGGGCGTCTTCATCCTGGCATCTTTTTTTCCGTGCTTTCGCTCTTTGTTTCACCAAATCTTTTAGGCTCCTGTCCCAGTAGGGCCTGAATTTCTGTTTCCCAATCGTCCTCGGGACCGTGCGCCTCGCAATCCTGAGGATTGTGCCAATAAACTTCTCGTAGGTGTCGTCCATATTGCCTCCTTTAACATCCAGCAGAGCGAGCTTGGTCTTGTATTTTCGCCAATCGGCCTTGCGGTATTGCCAATGCCTTCTGTCAAATCGAGGTTTGTCCGCACCAAGCACAAACTCAATCAGAATTGGGAGATGGTCACTTCCAACTTCATTCAATATCTCCAGTCTATGCTTGGACTCTAGGTCCGCTGTAATAAGTGTTAGATCTGGGCGGGACTCCGTGCTGTGTTCCGTGTGCAGCAGCGTAAGTTCGCTGTGCTCATTTTATAATCTGATCAAGTTAGTACTAATACAGACATCATCAATGTATCGGCCTGACGCGTTCCGCTCGGTATAGCCCCAGTCGGGGGACTGTGCATTTAAGTACCCTGCTATTATCGTTCGACTAAGCGTGACGTCGTCCCCAATTTGAAGCGTCATTTGTTCCTGGGTGTATTATATACGTTTGTGATCGTAAAGCCAACGTCGCCTTTGAACAACCTCACAGTTAGGGTATCAGTTTTGCTGTAGCACTTGGTTTCGAGCAATTCCACCGTGACATCGTTCCGGACCACTGTGGCAAGGCCCCGGCATCACCGGTCGCACCTGCAATGGTGTAGCGAATAACCAGTTATGTGAAACGGCTTACCCTTCAGAAGCGTTTCTTGGAATAATGCTACATCCACATTCCTTTCATGAAGTAGTTTGGTTATTTCGTGCGCCTTTTGCTTTATGCCACAGACATTCAATTGTAGCACAACTAGGGCTTGTTCAGGATGGCCCTTCGCACCCATACCAGCACGGTCAGTCGCCGGTTAACCGATAGGACGTGACCTGTCGTTTGTCATCACGCCTAGAGGAGTGGTAACCAGCCCACCCAGCGTACCACCATCCGCTGGAACATGGGGGTTTAGAAGGTCCATTCCGTGACCTGGATTTTTCGATAATTGAACCATAGAATAAGAGAGGGAGTAGGCAGAAATCTTCAACTCATTGAGGGCGATCCGTGTGCGTCTCGCCCCTTGCCCAGAGAGTATTTCGGTCTTCGGCATTCCTAGCCGGGCATTGTTGGGTATGGGCCTGTTCCCATACCCAGCACCGGACCTCATGGTGAGTTCAAGCCCATCATTACGTTTGTACGAAAGATTCCGGTGCCTGTGTTTGGCGTTAGCACCGTGGTTATTAGTTTGGGGCTGCGGTAACTTCCACTCATCTCCCAGGCCACGCAGAGGCCAACCACTTCTGGGAGAATTGTCCACGCTCATATTTATTCTCCTTCTAACTCGGCGTTCAGTTGATATCCTCAAATCTTCACAAATAGTTTTGGCTGGTATAACCGAGTCTTTTATTAGCACATATCTTTATCTCCATGAAATGGGTTTGCATTATTTATTTTAAAAAAAAAGACGGATCCCATTAATGGAGATAACACACAGAGAAAAAATATTGCATTGAGTAGAATAAAATTCCAGCTTATGATCTCGTTTGACTAGTTACCTTTTCAGATGTCAACTTTTACAATACGCTTGAAATTTTAATGTTTTCTTTTCTTTGTTGAAATTAGCCTATTTATTACTCTTGTTGTGTTTATTGACGGAGAAATTTAAATATTTTCATATGGTTCTCATAATTCAAATAAATAATTTACACATCACTTTAATACTGATACTTTTAAAGAAAAGAGGTTCCTTATTAAAGCTAATATTATTTGTTGTACTTTAATGCCATGAAAACAAAATAGAAATAATTTTTCTAAAACTGAAAATAAATAATGTAAATTACTACTGATTGAAATAGAGAGGGGGTAAAAAAACGATCTTTTTAAATACCGCTAAAACTCGATACGGTGATGTTTTTCTAACTACAAAAAAGTTTATTTAACTAACAACAATAGAAAAACAAACACCATATTATTAAAGTACTTAAATTTATCTTTTTTATGGTATCCCTTTTATTAGTATACATGTTACATTTGTAAGAGAACCTTTTAATGGAAAGTTGTGTAAAATACTAAAAAACACGGCTATTCAGCGGTTTGGAGTACCTACTACTTGATAGTTAAACACAATATTTTAATCACCAAGCAATGTAGGTACTTGTTTGCGCACCATTCTGCGCATGTCGAAGCTCAACACAAAATTCAATCGTAGCGATGTCAACAGTCACCGAATATTTACCAAAGTTGTGTTAGGATTTTTCCAAAGTTTTAATTGCGTACTTACCTTAGTGGGGAACTAATTCGCCATAGGAGTGATGTATTTCTGAAGTTCCTTGATACAGGACTTGGTGTTCACAAGTTATTTTCACGAGTGTACGCCACTGCTTATACGAGACATAAAGTAGAAAACATAAATGGCCGAATCTAATGATGGTACTCATTAAAATTGGCTTTCCACAACACGAAGCTTAGCCATCAAGAGATTGGTGTGGTGGGCTAAACAATGAGATCTATTGTCTCTGAAGACATTAAGGATAATCTTTCAAATTTTTTATGTGAAATCAGAGCTTCATGTCATTGCTGAATGTTGCTGAGATGCACATACCAGATAACTCTACGCTAATTTGCTCTTTCGATGTATTGAATAAGTGCTTCTTACAAGAGTCACATGTCTCTAAAAAGTGAATATGAATTTCATTAACCCATGTGTATTTATCGCCTTTAGCCGAGAATTATTTAAAGCTGTTCATGTCTGTGTCTCAGATCATTTAAAAGCCAGAGATCCGAATGTCTTACGAATCATGCACCTGGGTTTGAGAACTGAATTCTAAGTTAATTGATCACATTTACAAAGTATATTGAATTAAAAACCCCTTACTTAAAGAAAGAACACGACTGCTGTGTCACACTAATATTTTTTTTAAAAAACGTAAAAAACCAAGTTTTTCACTATAAATCCTTTTTATACGAGACATAACTAGATCTATAAGGATGTTCATTATAATGCGCAGGGCAAAACAATTCGAAAATACAAAAAAAATCTAGTTATTTCTCGTAAAACGTGTTTAATATAATGCGCACCGATCGTGAAAATATAATTAAAAGGTAATTCCGCGAATGTGCACCTTATTGCGTGACATGAAAGGCTATTGAACATAATCTAAAAAAATTAACACGATATAAAGATATAGAAGTCTAAATAAAATAATTTAAAAATTAAACTATTCTATTACTGTCCATTCGATCGATTGGAAATTTTGATACATTATTTTGACGATTGGTATGAGTCTGCCTGCAAGATTTCAGCTCGCTAGCTTACGAGAAAGTGCTTAAAGATCGATTCAAAGTTTAGAATATTGCAAACACAGTAGGCGCCAACACGCAGCCTTGCATTACTCCACTACTTACTGGGGAAAGCTTCAAATGTGACACCGTTAAAACACAGTGTCCTGCGTGTTATCTTGGGATCTATACTAATAAAAGCGAAAGCCCAGACTGACTGACTCACTGACTCATCACTAATTCTCATAATTCCCGTGTAGGTAGAAGCATGAAACTTTGGGAAGTTGTTGGGTATCCTCTTACGACGAAAATTGGCGAAAAAGAATTTTGATATTCACACTCTTGGTGGCCGGGGCCCAAAAATACTTTTTTCCCCCTTAGATAAGCTATATACTAATTGATAATTATCAATAATTCTTCTATTTACCGTGTAGGTAGAAGCATGAACCTTTGGAAATTTTTTGAGTACATGCTTCCGTCAATAATTGGAAAGAGAATGTTAACTTTTCCACTCATGGGGTTTGGGGCCCCAAAAACGTTTTTTTTTCTTTTCATGAGCTATAAAAAAATAAAAATCACCAATTCATGAAGGGTTAGAGAGTTGATAATTACACTTTCACGATGCTAGCAGGTGAAATAATATTTAAATTATCCCTTACTTAAAGGCCTTTGACCCAAAATTAATAACTGAAAATCACTAATTTTCCCATTACCGATGAAGTTAGAAGCATGAAACTTTAGGAAGTTGTTGAGTACAATCTCCCGATGATAATTGGCGAAACAGAATGTTAAAGAATGTTAAATTCCCACTCATGAAGGACCGGGGGTCCAAAAATATTTTTCTCTTTTATGTAAACATTAAAAATCCTTATTTGTCCTTTTTGGCGAGTATGTATAACTTTAAACTTTAGGAAGTTGTTGAGTACACCTCCGAGATGACAACGGGTGAAACATTTTTTAATTATCACTTATTGCATGCAGGGAGCCCCAGTGTAGTTTTTCCATTAAATTAGTTATATAAAAACTGAACATTACTGATTCTCCCATTTCCTGTGTAGGTAGAAGTATATAGCTTCCTGTACTTGTTTAGTAACACCCAGCAATGGTAAAAAGGAAAATATTTATATAAATTTTAAAAAATTCCACTCATGGTTGGACTATATAAAACTAAATCAACACCAATTCTCCAAGTGTCCGTGTAGGTTGAAGCTTAAAACTTTTGGGAATTGTTGAGTACACTCCCGCGACGGTAAGAGGAAAAACATTATTAAATCGTTTGTCACTAGGGGTACGATTGCCTAAATATAGCCTTTTCCCCCAATATAAGCTATATAAAAAGACGCATCTTTAAATCTCCAAATTCTTGTGTACGTAGGAGCCTGAAAATTTGGGGAAGTTGTTGAGTACCCTCCAGCAAAAGGTAAAAGATATTTAAATTATCAGTTCTGATCACTGAAAGTATGTAATTTTTAGCTTTTTGTTTTTCCATGACAGACAAGACGGTTTAAGTTAATATATTTAGTATATCCATCATGATTGAGATACAAATTAATATGTGTTTTGAATTGGTGTTACGCGGGTTCTAAACGCTAACTGAAATCCTAATCTACCGCAGCAAGGCGCGGGTAAATTACTAGTTGCTTGATAATGTTAAGCAGATGTGTGCAGACTATTTTTGCTAAGATCTGGAAAAGGTCGTTTCTGCTGACAAGATCGAAAGCTTTAGTTAGGTCGACGAACGCGATGTATAGAGGCATATGTTGCCCCCTGCATTTCTCCTGCAGCTGGAGCAGAGAGAAGATCATGTCTGTGGTTGATCTTCCGGCTCGAAAGCCGCACTGCGATTCTGGAAGTACACGCGATGCTAGGGTCTGCAAGCGAGTTAATGCAACTCGGGCGAAGGCCTTTACAGCTTTACTCAGAAGAGTGATTCACGATAGTTATTGCAGTCGCTCTTGTCTCCTTTATTTTATACAGTGTAACGATGTTGGCATCTTTTAACTCCTGTGGTAACTGTCCCTGTTCCCAACACAGAGTGACGAGGTCGTGCAGAGGCTGTAAAAGTACTTCCTTTCTACATTTGAGAGCTTGTGGTGGAATTCTTCAAATGTGTTGGTGTAATAACCAAGAATAGCTGTTCAGCAATCATAGAAAATTCTTACTATTTTAAATATATATATATATTTTACATGAGTTAAACTAAAGCATAATTCAAATGATTAGTGTTAAATAAATTTACTAATATTAAATGTACCCTTAAAAGTTAAAAATCAAAGCCTTTCTAATGTTTTCTATTCTAAATTGGTTTTAAAATAATTGCACTGCTAAACTTTAAAGGCAACTTTACATGACAAATAATGTGAACAATAAAAAATAAAATTAATAGATAAACAAGCCAGTAATGATTTAAAGGAAAAAAAGAACAACCCTAAACGAAAGCAAAATTAAACCATACTTGAAATATTTTTTAAGATTAAAAAAATAATTGGTTAGAACAATTTTTTTTTCTTCATTTCTCAGTAAACGACTACTATAAATTTGATGAGAACAGTCAATATGTTCTTTCTATCGAGAGGGTAGATAACTTGATTTATAAAAACGTTCTCTGTAATAAAATTGTACTTTTATGCTTCAGTTAAAAACTTTATGAAATGTATGTTCCCTGAAAGGGTAATAATCTATGATGAACTCTGGAATTACAATACATCTTATAAATTTTAACATTTAGTCCATGAAAAAACTGTGTAAATTTTAATTGAAGCTTTTCTTCTTGACCAATATCTCTACAGGGAGGTTTCTATGGATAGTTTTGAAAAAACCAATTGTTATTTTTTTAAAATATTTTATCCTCATCCCAACAAGCTACCGCTGGTATCTCAAGTGGTACCACACAAGACTTCAAATCTGACGGTGATAATGATCTGAAAGAAATTGTGACATCCGTGACCCAACAAGCATGTCCACAACAGCCTGTTACTGATGGTATAACAAAATAAAAATATATTGTGTGTTTTTCATTGGTGTTAGATACGTTAATGTTAAACGTAAATCCGCGCTCATGTTCATATCCGACTGCATGTTTACCATATAATGTTCTCAAAATTTCACCATCTAAAAAGTTCAATCTAACCTTTTTTTCTCACCATTACAGGTGGCATAGCGGAGGTCTAATGACAGTTTAAAAGAGAGGACTTTACAAAGAAATTCTAAATATTTAATTGTGTGTATTAATTATTTTTTTTAAATTTTCGATCTTTTTCTATCAATGAGAAACACTGTTAAATAAAACAATTCATCTATTTTGATAGTAAATTCAGAAACAAATTGATTCAATATAAACAGCGTATTATTGTTTTGTTTCTTTTTAAAGAAATATGTATGAATGTAAAAATCTTTTAAGGGAGCAAGTATGTGATGTAATACTTGTCAACTGTTAAGTAAAAGTTATCTTAAGTCTTTGCATTTTATCATTTGTTTCCTTTTTACTATTGTCTTGTTTTTGTGTTACTTCTCTGTCTATATCTTATGTTGAAATATTTGGTTAAACAACATTGCAAACCCGTACAACTCAACTTCAGACAATGCGAACTTGCAGGACGTTTCGACCCCGGTCTATTCGACCACGGACTGTTGGAACACGGACTATTAAATCCCGGACAGTTCGACAAAAAGGGGTTTTGAGCCGGGGTAATTTTTACACGGACTCTTTAAATTCTACATGGTAATTTATTTTTGTATTTTGTTATTATCGTTTTTAGTCAATTAATTTTTTTAATTTTAATTTTTTAATAAACATATTTTATTCTAAAATTAGTATATATTAAAAATATAAAAACAGTATAAAACTTGCCCTCTTAACAAATGCAAGCAAACGTTCATTTCCTGGTCTCTCCATATCTCTTCATACAAACCAGGTTTTCACATTCTTTCGTATCACAATATGCTAAGATTTTCCAGCTTTATATTTTGTTTTTAATAGTTATACTCCTTTTTTTCATTTCGTCACTGGTCGAACCATCCTTGGGTCGAAATGTCCTGGGGTCTAAACGGGTTATAGTCAAAATATCGTTTGGTCAAATAAGGAGGTTCGAATCGTCCGTCGTCGAATGACCAACAACTAATTCCATTTGAGAAATGAAGACAATTGTGTCTGTTTTCGCTTTTTAAAAAAAGAATTAGTAGTTAATGAAAAACAGCAGGCGACACGTTTTAATAGTTTTTGTCTTTAATTTTTATCAAGTTTCTTATGTTATATACCGACATCAGTATATGGACTGATCGCTTAAGTTGATATGGTAGTTTACTGCAGGGCGGAGTTATTAACGCAATTTCCTTTGCTAAAAATTGCGTTTATTTAGGTGAAATGTCTGTATCTCTGGGTAATGTATCTCCTCCTGAACCAGGGGCGTCGCTAGGGTTGGTGTCACCCGGGGCGGTAGTTCATGGTGTCACCCCTTCATGACTTAAGGGGGCGTTTATAAATGACGTCACGCGACGTTGCCGATTTCCCCCCCCCCACCCCGCGTCATACTTTGTCACAAAAACTTAGACCCCACCCCTTTTTTCCGACA
>MUZC01000967.1:74403-88937 GCA_002072015.1 Radix auricularia | reverse complement strand
GGGGGGGGGAATCTATTTGATACAATTATAAACGTTTTAAGTTTGCTGTAGTTTTTCGATTGGTTTTTGGTCAAACGACTCTGGCCATTCTAAATATAATGATAAATGTGTCCTTTTAAAATTAGTCAAAAGTATTCATTAACTTTATTGAATGCATCAAATTCTCGACATCGCAATTCGAGAGGAGCACAAAAAAACTTTCTTTTGAACTCAGTTTTTAAGGCATTAGTTTTAAATATGACAGATAGGATACTTGATACAGTGAGATTAGGATTATTGTCACTCGTGTCAATATAAATGAAAGTAGGTTGGATTTAGGTGTCTTTGTTTAGTACGTAAATAAGAAATCTACATAGATGACAAATTTAACAAATGCATTTTCTGGAAGGAACCGGTTCAATAGTGGGCTTATGTTACCAAGCGTGCACGTACACATGACGTATTTGAATATATCTAGTGGAGTGCAGTGGATGTTAAATGTCCTAGATGAGTCTGCATTACCCCCAAAAATACCCTTTTGACCACATACGAGGTAATTTACCCCTGTTCGCCGACCTCTTTCTTACGGGGTGCCTGTCAGTCAATTGAGGGATTAAAAAAAAAAAAATTTAAAACATATTATTTTTAAATAAGAATTGAAAAAAAAAACGTGTGAGCTTCGGAGTAAAAAAATGATAATATTGGATATTTTAATAATGTCATAGTATTTTTTCAGTCCTCAACTTGCAGGAATTACTATATTTTGCGACGCACAAGATGACACCCTACTTTCCTGCACAAATGTGGGGTTCGTACTGTATTGGCCATTTTCCTCTTCCAGCGCATACCCGGATACCTAATAATTTTTAGAAAACATGAGAAGTGATATCAATGTGATAATTTTAGATCAAATACCTTTGAAAACTGTCATTAGAAGATCGAAATTAATTTGAGGAATTGTCTTGTATCTAAATATTCTAGGTCTATCAACAATGCAACGAGCCTTGTAATATCAATAGTCACATTAGCGAGCTTAATCGCGAAGGTTAATCACATCAAATGGTTTTTGACATCACCGCTGCATTGTTCATTAGCTGTCTTGCTATGTCCTGGCAACTAAACATATTTTTTAAAAAAATGTAATATATAAAACAAGCGGAATTCATACTTAATCTTATAGGGCTTTAAGCTGTGTAGGGGGTCATTTTTGCTATCAAATCAGTACAGAGAAAATAATGTCAAAACGGGAAAAGAATGCCTAATGAAAAGGAAAAATTCTTGCCGGTCGTCTGATACGAAAAAGTTTGAGAATCACTCGCTTACAATTTATTTAATGTCTTTTACATAGCTTCACGGGTGTTACAATATTACAATGTAGACCGACACTAAATAAATACTTAAATGACAAAAAAGTGGTTTGAAACATACTTATTTTCAAATAGAAAATAGTTTTTTTTTTGTGGAGGGGGGGTCAAAGTTTTTGTGACGTACTTTTGGAGGGGGGGTCTACGATTTTGTGACGACGCGTGACGTAGGGGGGGAGGGGGTGAAAAATCGGCCAAAATCGCGTGACGTCATTTATGGACGGCCCCCAAGGCGCAGAAATTCTATTATTTACCTACTGAAATTTTTGTTCGCGGTAACTCAAAACTTAAAAGGTACAATGATGGGGATGGGACCTACGAACCAGACTACCTATATATAAAAATGGATATCTATGCTTGCACGCCTTTAACAAATATTTGTTTTTTGTTGTTTTTTTTTAATATTGCCTTCAACAACATTAAATTCATATTTTTCCTCTAAAAATAACAACAAAGAAAACACTTTAAAAAAATAAAAATAGAAAAATCGTATTACGCCGCCACCCCTCTCTTGTGGAGGGAAGAGGGGGGTGGGATTCGTCCACGTTGTCAACACTTCAAAGCTCAGTTTGCTTGGTATCTTTAAAAACATAACACACCGCCAGCGTATTCGAAGATCTCTCTGGTGCGGCTGTGTCTTTTTTCCCATAAATTGTTTTATTTAGTTTGTATTTTGGGACTGTTTTATTATTGCAAGTTAACTGATTTTTAAAAATAAAAATGTTTCGCTTTTAACGTAAGTTCATTGTATTCCTTTCTAGATGAAGAAAATGTGTCTTCTTTTTTTCTGACATAAAATCAACAGTAAAATTTTAGGGTTTGGTGTCACCCCCCTAATGGTGTCACCTGGGGCGGCCCGCCCCCCCGACCCCCCTAGCGACGCCACTGAAATAGTCTAAATCTCGTTAATGCGAAACAAGATCTTTTGTGAGACTCATTTTGGTGAGGTCCACTAGGCCTGACGATTAAAACAAGAAAAACGACAAGACATAAACATAACTTTATACTTCGGTATACGCCTGCTAAGGTTTAAGTCCAACTTTGTATTCGTCCTGTTTGGACGATAAACAATTTGCTTGTTCCGCGACTTATATTTTGACTAGCAATTTGCCCGCGCTTTGCTGCGGGAAGATTGAGTATTAGTGATAAGTGAGTGAATGCATTAAAAAACTATATTTTGTCCCCAAGCGCCCATCAAGGAATAATTTAAATATTATTTCACCTGCTGCCATCGTGGAAGTGTATTTAAAAAATATCCAACGTTTTATGCGTTACCTATTTGGGAAATAGAAAAAATAGTGCTTTTCAATTTGTATATAGCACATATTTGGAAACAACACGTTTTTGAGGTCCCGGCCCCAATGAGTGTGAATTTTAAAATTATATTACGCTAATTTTTTGTCGCGAAAGGGTACCCAACAACTTCCTAAAGTTTTATGCTTCTACCTACATAGGGAATGGGAGAATTAGGGATTTTTAATTTTTATATAGTTAATATTAGGGGAAATCTACATTTTGGCCTCCCAGCCCACAGTAAAGAATGTTTTAAATAATTGTTTACCTGCTACCATCGTGGAAGTGTAGTTAACAAACCCTCAAAGTTTCATGCCTTAGCCTATTTGGAAAATAGGAGAATTATTGATTTTCATATTTTTATAGCACGTATAAGGAAAAAAAACACGTTTTTTTGGGGCCCAGGCCCTCATGAGCGTGCATTTAAAAATTAATTCACGCCAATTTTATGTCGTTTTAGGGTACCCAACAACTTGCTAAAGTTTTATATTTTAACCTACACGATGAATTGTGGAATTTGTGATGAGTCGGTTTTTAATATAAGAAAAAAATTATATTTGGGCCCCCGGCCCCCTGTGAGTGGAAATTTATCATTCTCTTTCGCCAACTTTCATCTGGAGATTGTACTCAACAACTTCCTAAAGTTTTATGCTTCTACCTAAATGGAGAATGGGGGAATTAGTTATGTGTAGTTTTTATATAGTTTACATTTGAAAAGAAACTACATTTGGCCCCCCAGCCCCCAGTAAGAGATATTTTAAAATATGTTTTCATCTGCTACCATTGTGAAAGTGTAATTATCAATTCCCCAATGTTTCATGAGTCTACCTACTCGAGAAATAAGAGAATCAGTGCTTTTCAATTTTTTATAAATCTCATATAAGAAAAAAATACGTTTTTGGGGACCCGGCCCCCTTGAGTGTGTATTTCAAAATTCTTTTACACCAACATTTGTTCTGAGAGGGTACTTAACAACTACCCAAAGTTTCATGCTCCTACCCACACGGAAAGTTGGAGAATTAGTGATAAGTTGTTTTTTTTATAATATAAGAAAAAATATTATTGGGCCCCCAGTACCCAATTAGAGGGAATTCTAACATTCTTTTTGCCGATTGTCGGGAGCTCGTACTCAAAAAATTTCAAAAGTTTCATGCTTCTACCTACATGGGAAAAAGGAGAATTAGTGATTTTCAATTTTTGTATAGCTCATATTAAGAGAAAAATGTTTTGGGGGCCCCGGCCCCCATTAGTAGGAAATTTAACAGTAGTCAGTGAGTGAGGGCTTTCCCTTTTATTAGTATAGATTAAGATCTGCGTGCATCAAGCAATTTTAGCTGTATTTCCTTGCCACATGTCGTCACAAAAAGTTAGACCACACCTCCAATATGACGTCACAATGCTGCGCGCCATTCTTCCCATAAAATCCGCATTTCCTATTTGACAATGACAGTGTCTCAAATCATTAAATTGTCATTTAAGTTTATATTTAATATCATAACACACTTGAAGCAATTAAAAAAAATTAAAATAAATTGTTGGCAATGAAAAATATTTGTGTTATTTCTATTTAAATTGAGCCTTTTGAAGTCATGTCATGTTTCTTAAACACCCACCCCTCGTCACAAAATGCTTGTACCCCTACCCAAATCATTGTTTTCGTAAGCATTTAAGAATTAATTCCATATATGATTTTAGATAAGTTTGAAAAATATTTACAAATATATCTATTATGATATTTTTAAAACGAAATAAGCATGTATTTTAAAGTTAATTTCGATTGGGCCTATTGGCCCTTAATTTCGTTTTTGCCGATATGAGATGTATATAAAGTGTGTAAGCTTTGACGACCGGGTAAATGAATGGATCTGAACTAAACTTGGTGTATAATAACTTTATAGCTCATATTAAAATGATATAGGACATCAAATCTCTAATATTCATACTTTCGGGCCTGGGACCTTGATTAATTTTTTAAAACGTTTACAATTTTATTCCCCATTCTGTTCCATGGTTTTGACAAATATCGACAATATATTCAATATTATCCAAATTAAAATAAAAAAAATAATTCAAAATTTAAATCTTTCACAAATGGGGCCAGAGGGCCGTTGATGTCGTGTTTTGTTTATTTATATCTATATATATATAGATATAAATGAAAGTATGTCTTTCGNTATATACAATTTTGAATATTATTCCATGCTATATTAGGCGTTTATCCGTCTTCTTTTTTTTTCTTTTGAACCTGTTCATATTAACGTGTCTTGAACCTGCGGTAGACGTCGACGCTTGCTGTGGGTGAGTCTGTCGGGAAAGTCCTTTACGGCTGTAACGACTGTGTCTGTATACTGGCTTGGTCCATATGTACACTGATGGATTGTCCGGAATACCAGCCTCTGAATTGTCAGATACACGGACAGGTTAGGAAATTATGTGTATAGGTTACATCTCTTAATTAATAATTTTGTAATTTACACTTTAGTACCGCAGTATTTCTATTTATCCTTGAAACATAATTTGTAGTGCTGAAATTAATGTTAATATCTGAAAAAAAAAAAGCTAATTGATTTTATAAATAACAAACTGTACCTCACGAAATACTTAAGTTAACCAAAATGCATTTGCAATGATCATTTTCTTCTTCGTGTTTACAGCAATACAAGCATTATGACTTGGTACCATCCGACGACTGCGTAGAATGTCGTTAAATAAATGGTAACCTGGTATGTGCCGGTTGTTCGCCTTGAAAGTAGCTGAATCCTGTGTGTGACGTGACATTAAAAACATATTATGTTATCATTTATTTACCATTTGAATGCTTCGTCAGTATAAATAATAAATCCATTCAAACTTATGATGACTTAACATTAATATATCGTCATTTCTTTATATTACATCTAGTACTGAAGAAAAAAAATGTGTTCGTTTAAAAGGGAAAAAAAAATCTAGTTATTGATTAATTTCGAATAAATATGAAACGCATATCTAGCTCCCGTTAAGTCGCGATTCATTAGTTCACGAAATAAGTTGTAGTTGTAAACGGGGATGCGGTTCTCTGTGAATTCCCGTTACCGGATAAGACATTATATTTTGTATAAATAAACTCTCTCCCCCCCCCTCTTTTTTTTTCCATACTCAAAACTATTTTTTTTGAAGAGTTAAGAATGTGTGTGCCAAGTTATTTAATACATGGATTTGTTTAATAGAGCAAACACATACCATTGCAAGTCAAGTTGATTTCAGTACCGTTAATGAAAGATATTATTATGGAATTTAATAGCAATATATCTACATCCATTTACAATGAAGACAACCTGAAGTTGTAGTTCCATGTTATACTTATGAAAAGTATCCAAATTGTTTTAATTAAAATAAAATAATAATTATAAAATATTTACGGTGAATGAAAAGAGCATTACATTTTATTTGAAAAGGATGATGTTGTTGTCTCGTTTTTTAAATATAAAACCTTACATAATTTCGGCGATTCAAGATCAAAAGTTACAGTCTATAAAAATATATTTGGAAACATCGTTTTTCATTTTATTTAACATTAACTTAATCAAACACTACATGATTATTTTAAAACAATAATTTAAAAGGGGTTACATTTGTTGCTTTTCAAACGAGTGCGAACACTTAGGATTCCTTATCCGTAACATATCTTAACATTTAAAGTTAAAGGCACTCCTTCTATACAGATGGTTATTCCGTCCTACGCTTATCATTGTTTTATGTCTAGTCTTGCATTTTTATTAGAATTTTAATGTTGATAGAATGTTGGTTTCCTGGTTTTCTCATGCAACCCATTCCATTTTTTGATTCAATAAGGCATTTAGTTATTATGTAATACCGGTGTTCATGTGTTGAATTACTTTTTCTCTGAGGAGGATGTGGTTTTCTTCTGTTTCTATCAGAATGTAGCTTATGGCCATGAAATAACAGCCCTTTCCACTTTATCCTTTAATATTCAAGTGTCGGTGTTCAAGATCTCGAGTGCGGACATAATATACAAACTTGTCAAAAGTAAGTCCAAGAGTCGTGCTAAGACGCGTTCTTCTTGAAATTTTTAGTTTGTTAAAAGTACTAATCTGCATTGGTTTTGAGACAGGTTGTATCACTATTACGTCTGTTTCTTCACCGATTCTCTCTTGTTCCATTTGTTGTAGGCTCCTATTGACAGTACTTATATCAGAATCATCGGAGTGCTGATTGGGTTAAGAAACCTGTATATCGCTGTAAACTTTTAGGTTACTAAAATTGTAGGTGTTTCTGAATATCTTGTCAGCCGATATATTCTTTAGTTTAACTCTTCCTTTGTTCATGATTCTACAACGATGTATTTGTTGTGTAATTTATGCCCGTTGAAAAAGACTATTTGCCGAAACATTCGCTGTTTTGTTTCATCCTCTCATTTAAGCTTTCCTTAATCTTGCAACAACAACAGAAAAAATAAGGACACAAGGAGGTTTAAAAAAATATTTTAAAAAAAAAATAGCACTCAGTTATTAAAAACTCACTAATGAAATATAATATTAACAGTAGTCTGCCTCAAAGATTTCTTAAAATCATTCTAAGAAATAATTTTCTACAGCGTTATGTCTAAATGATCTTTTAGAGCGCAGCTCTCTGTCTAAAGTCTAACTGATCTCTTTACAGCTCTCGTTCTAAAGTCTAACCAATCTGTTTACAGCTCTCTGTCTAAAGTCTAACTGATCTCTTTACAGCTCTCTGTCTAAAGTCTAACTGATCTCTTTACAGCTCTCTGTCTAAAGTCTAACCAATCTGTTTACAGCTATCTGTCTAAAGTCTAACCAATCTGTTTACAGCTCTATGTCTAAAGTCTAACTGATCTCTTTACCGCTCTCTGTCTAAAGTCTAGCTGATCTCTTTACAGCTCTTATTCTAAAGTCTAACTGATCTCTTTGCAGCTCTCTGTCTAAAGTCTAACTGATCTCTTTACCGCTCTCTGTCTAAGTCTAACAGATCTCTTTACAGCTCTTATTTTAAAGTCTAACTGATCTCTTTGCAGCTCTCTGTCTAACCAAAGTCTAACCAATCTGTTTACAAATCACTGTCTAAAGTCTAACTGATCTCTTTACAGCTCTCTGTCTAAAGTCTAACTAATCTCTTTACATCTCTCTGTCTAAAGTCTAACTGATCTCTTTACAGCTCTTATTCTAAAGTCTAACTGATCTCTTTACAGATCTCTGTCTAAAGTCTAACTGATATCTTTACAGCTCACTGTCTAAAGTCTAACTGATCTCTTTGTAACTCTCAGTCTAAAGTCTAACCAATCTGTTTACATCTCTCTTTCTAAAGTCTAACTGATCTCTTCATAACGCTATGTGTAAATGACCTCGTTAAAGCTTCGTGTAACGATTTCCTTTAACCATTTTATCACTCTTTATACGATCCTTTTTATAGCCTTTCGTTTAAAACAATCGCTCTATTTTGCGCCATGCTTTTAGGAATATTTCACCATCATGTAGATCTAGATCTACTTGAATTTTTTGTTTCTTTTTTCATTTGTATATCTTTTCTATATGAAAGTTATTTCGTTTAAATATATTATTTGTTGTACGTTGGTCGTGTTTGTATTCTTTCAGATAACAGGAGATTAAGTGTCCATATCACGTTATTCTGGTGCCCCATGGTAATGTGTTCAAACACTTTTTGTTTTATTTCATCGTCTTATCAAACTTTGATTCTCGGCTTCCATATTGGTCGCCATAGTAATTGTCCATAAACAACGCAACGTTAGCTCACACGCAATGTTACCTTAATGGTGCGTGGCGGCGCCGTGCTTAGATATCTGTCCGACGTAGCGCAGCAGTTTAGAATTACCACGCATCAAATTTTAATAAATATACTGTAATCTTTGTGTTTGTGAGGTTTTAAATTTTGCACAAACAAAACATGGACAGTTGGCGAATTTGCATATGAATTCTTTTAAAATTAACTTTACACACACATCAAAGTATATTAAAGGGAACATTTTTAAGGACCTTTTTTTTTTTTTTTTTTTTTTTTTTTTTTTTTTTTTTGTTTGCTGTCATATTACTTTTGCATAATGCTAAAACCTTGACGGCTTTTTGTTTTACTTTGTTTTTTTTATTTGTTACATGGCTGAATGCTTGGTTTAAAGTAGAGTTAGTTTTGGGGCTGTGAATCCAAATAAATTTTCATAATCAACTGGTCAACACTTTGGCTGCTTGAGTTGTATTCACCTAAAAAAACCACATGCAAATATCCAAAACATGTTTGAGCGTGAAATACGTCGACTCGTACACTTATTGAACTTGAAAGTGCATAAAAGCCACTTAGAAACTTAATCCCTAGATATATTTAAAGTAACATATGGACTTTTCCATGCAAAATGCACGTGGGTAAAAAATTGACACATTCCAAAGTATCTTCTCGCATCAATTTACGGCTTAACGGCAAAGCCTTCTTACCAGTCCTTTCTAACAGCTATTCGATAACTTTTTTGTATATGAAAGCTGAAAAGATTATTTAAAAATTATCCTTGCTATTCAATACATTTATTACCTGACGAATGAATAGAAAGAATGGGAGTACTCGAGGGATGGCCCCGGGGTGAGGGACCTGGTTGTGAAAGATTTTTTTAAATCAATAGTTTTCTTCCAACTAAGTCTTTTTGACGTAGTTTGGATACAATATCACGTGATATGTTCGTGTTAGCCATGATCTTCAATCGAACTACACGAATACTATCTCTCATTTCATTAACAGGGTCGTATGCTCTTGCCTTGACACGGCAGCAATGAGTTTGGATAATTTTTTACAATTTTATTTCATTAGAAACTATAATTATGCAAGTTTTCACGATTGTTATTTAAAAAATATATTTGATTTGTGTTTAAGATGGTGGGCGTAACATTTATTATACAAAGACTTTTAATAAAGTAAGAATAAACGTATCGGCTACTTGGTTGAATTATTTAAACGTTCGAGTGAACAAATCAAAACACATACTCATACGCACGTTATCATACACTTGCATGGAGAGTATGATTTGTAATTGTTTACAATAGGTTTCAAATAGCTCTCTAAAATAAATTAATATGTCAACTTCACTACAGGTGAATATAAAGTCACTGGGGTAAAACGTTTTGAAAAAGTCACTACGGATCTTTGTTGTGTATTTACAATTTTTTTACATTGTCAAAACAGGTCTTAAGGGAAAATCTAACTATTTCACTACAGATCTTAAGGGAAATCTAACTATCTCACTACATGTCTTAAGGGAAAATCTAACTATCTCACTACAGGTCTGAAGGGAAAATCTAACTATCTCTCTACGGATCTTAAGGGAAAATCTAACTATGTCACAACAGGTCTGAAGGGAAAATCTAACTATTTCACTACAGGTCTTTAGTGTAAATCTTGTTGACTATGTCGCCACACGTCTACCCCCTGGAGGGGGGAGGGTTGCTATCAATTTCGTTACAAACTTATAGAGTTAAAGTAGTTGTCGATTTCACAACAGGTCACGAGTATTAAGATTGTTTTCATCAAATCTTTAGAGTAAATGTTGTTGTCACTATAAAAAAGCGTATAATAAATTCAAAGGATAAACACAAATAAAAAATTTTTTTAAAAAATTATTATTTTTTTTTTAAAAATTAGATCCCAGTGATCTAGAGCGGAACGAATGTAGGTCAATGTTTGTTTTCACGTCATATTAGTTAGCAGCGATTAAGAAAGAACGGTAAAACTAAAATTATATTTGCTGGAAAAATAATCCCAACCACATAAGAATAAAAATAAATAATAAATTGTTTTCTGAAGACCTAAAATACAAGCGTTGGGCGGGGGGGGGCTCATGATATACTTTAAATCTATTTGAGGACCTTGAAGACATTCTACGCTTCAATGTAAAGTTAATGGTCATATCAACGTGAACACCAAGGACTGCTAGCGATAGTCAATTTAAATTATGGCCATTTAAAAATCATATGCAGCGAATATTAACAAAGTGATTTTTAAAAAGAGCATTTTGAATACAATAACTTAAAGCTATTAAATTATAAATGGAAGAAAATAAGAGCATTATTCACTAAGGGGTAATCCATAAATGACGTCACGTGATTTTAGTCGAGATTTCACCCCCTCCCCCCTCGTCACAAGTCGTCACAAAAAGTTCCTCCCTCCCCCTCCTAAAAAAAGCCGTATATTCTATTTGAAAATGAACATGTCACAAATCACTTTTTTCTATTTAAGTATGATATCGTAATACGAGTAAAGTCACATAAAACTTCATTAAACAAATTGATGGCTATCAAATATATAAGTGGAGCTTTTATTCAAAATTGCGCGTTTCGAAATCACAGGATAATGGACAATGACTTTAATTCAGAAGAGCGGGACAGTTATCTCGAACGTAGTTTTTAAGAATAATAACAGTTGCAATCTCCAGCAGTTGATCTTCTTCTCGCACAGACATACCAGATATGCCTGGTTTTCGACAAATGGCTCGCAGATCTATGACATACCATTTCATTGGTCTTAAGTGGCTGGGAAGAAGCTCTCGAAATCTTTTAAAAGCATAAACAGGTAATTATGCACCATATGGGATAATGAGCGCTCAGTCTTAGTTGAGTCAATACTTCAATCCCAGCTAATGTTTGAAACAAATCCAAAATCACTCAGATCACGCTCTGTCCCAAGTTATGCTTTAAATTCAGTTATACCGTTGTCTGCCAACTTGAATGAAAACAGTTGTAGTTGTCACCCGAAGAAACTGATTAATCATTTAGTTCAATGAACAGGCTGAATATGTCACACAGGTAAACCAGTTTTGTGAGGCATATATTAACACTAAATTTTGCTGCCCTCGGTGACTACACTTTTTAAATAGAAATCATGGCGATTGCTCTCGTTATTCGAATACCCTGGTTAGCGATTTTTCTCCGGATAGCCAATTTTTTAGTGTATGGTATCCACGGCCGTGACATAACAAGCAGTTGAACTGCTCACATTGCAGCCTAAACCCCGAAAATGTATTAACCAAAATTTAAAGAGAATAAAAGAGACTTAAAGATTCTCAAAGGCATTACAGAATACATACGCATAAGTTACTTAAAATTTGATTACTAGGAAAGCTCATTCCAAAATACGGCTAACAAATATGAAATGGGGCCGTTCATAATGACGTCACGCAATTTAACCCCCCTCCCATCCTTGTCACACTTCGTCACAAAAACTTAGACCCCTCTAATATGACGTCACAAAGCTGTGACCGCCCGCACCCCGAATACGATTTTTTAAAATTTGAAAATAATGAGCATGAAAATAATCACTTTATTGTCATTTTAGAATGTATTTAGTGTAAGGCTACTCACTAATATCCGAAAACGTGTGGAATCCATGTAAAACTTCATAAAATACACTTTATTAAATTGAATATTTAAGTGGACATTAAATTTAAATTTGAGAGTATTGACGTGATGTCATACTTCTTAACCCCCTCGTCACACATCTTCACTAATGTGAGGACTCTCTACCCCCTGGGTGAGTGACGTCATTTAAGGACTGCCCAAATATAATGGAGGTCCAGGCAGCGATTACTTCTGAGCCAATGGTAATTAAAGACTCTGCATCTACATCGCATTCATTGCCTCGTAAAATAATTAAAAACAAAGACAGTTATTCAACTCTCCTGGAGGGAATCGTAACCGCCTCAATATCATAACGGGACCAACGATTCAGATATTGAAATGGCATTTCCGAACATGTTTTGCAATTTTAAGAAAAAACTCATTACAAATATAATTACCGGTAAAATGCTTTTATCTAGTTTATTTTTCAAAACTTTGTGACAAATCTCCACCAAGCAATACTTTTGAGGACGTGGTGAAGACGAAGGAATGCAGATCAAGGAACTCAAGATGAATACATAAGAATTAAGGCAGGATTTTTTTTTTAGTCACTAACTTTTACTTTTATTTCTGTATTTTTCTGTGCGTTTCATTCTGAATTTTGTTTCCAGGCATACTGAAAACTGGCACGGGTTCAAAACAGCGACAGTCAAAACAGCGATAGTCATAACAGCGACTTCAAAACAGCGACTGTGTCAAAACAGCGACGGTCAAAACAGCGACTTCAAAACAGCGACTGTATCAAAACAGCGACTGTATCAAAACAGCGACTGTATCAAAACAGCGACTGTATCAAAACAGCGACTTCATCACAAAGCTATTCTGGTCCAACCGTAAACCTAACACAGTGGTTCTCAACTTTTTGACACATAGACCCCTTTTTCATTTTCTAAACTTATCCAAGGACCCCAAATGAAAAAACTACATACATGCATAGAGGAAAAAATAAAACCTAAAACAATAGCAACATTTTGATGAAGTATTTAATGAAAATTATAAATTTTGATTGAAATAAAATTTAAAAGCAATTAATGACGCAGATTAGTATATGCTACATACATATGCACTTATTCATATACAAACAGCTGCTGAGTGAAATAACATTGTATCAACAAAAAATTATAAATAACATTTAATTTGTCTTAGCTCCATAATATATAAAATGAATTAAAAGGAAGATTTAAAACAGAATAGAAAAGATGAAGGTTATTTAAATTATATCTCATTTTGATAAAGTATTTATTGAAATTAAAAGTTTTGTTTAAAATAAAATTTAAATCAATTCACTGAGGCTACGTACACACTCATTTATTCAAATAAAAAAAAATAAATAAACTACTCAGGGAAAATAAAATTATATTAACAAAGAATTAATAACATTTAATTTGTCTTAACTACATGATGCATAAATGATTTAAATAGAAAATTCAGTAAATCATCAACAGCCTGTTGTTTGCGAGCATGTATATATACCCGGTATCCTTTTCAACGTCCAATTAAGCACACCCGATCCGATGTAATCGGACAATAAAAAAGTCACGTGGTCAGGTAAAGGTACGTAGATTCACTCTACCCCCAGTCATTTTATTTACATTTCCCATAAATCTCGCCAGAAAACGTTGACCTGTGGTCGTCGCTTAGTCTAGCCCTCGTAACATGTCCTGATGTAACATGGGCCAGCCAACGAACAGTGCCTGGTCTCGGTAGACTTCAATTGATCTCTCCACCCCGATCAAAGTGGCGATGTAATAGGACTATAAAAATGCACGTGGTCAGATAGTGCTTTGTAAAGGTACCTAAATTTATTCTGCCTCTCATTCCATTATTTACCTTCTCATAACACTCGCCACAACCATAGGTATACATTACACTATAACATAAAAGTCAATCTTCCCTCCACTCCCATGCCAAACAAAGTTAGAAAGGACCATATTTATCTTTAGTTTTTTAACAACATTTTTCCCATCGGTTTTACACTTTTAATCGTAAAATCAAAATCAATTAATGAAATATAAAAAAAACAAACAAAAACAATTTGTTATTAAGGTGTTGACATAAATGGCGAACCTCGCAGCACTGAAACAACCACAAACCTGCGCCCTTTCATTCACTTCTGTTTCTTGTGTAGACCTACCTAGCATAAAAACTGAATTGTAATAAGATGTACAAAGTTGTCAGTATATAAAGTTAATACATTAAATAGTTACTAACACCGCGTAGCGGACAATATCGTTCAAGCAGCTGGGCCCATATGACTTAACAGAACGTTCCTTAATTGTTGTTGACATTTTGTTCAGTTTATTTTCGTCTTAGTTTATGAGTATGACGAATGCATTGATAGGATGAATAAAAGTTTGTAATGCGTTATAGTTCACCATAGTGTGTTACTGAGTGTGTAAAATGAGGTGCATGGATGGTGGCTAGGTTACATTGTATGGCGATCATGAAGGTGAAAATACTGCGGCGTTTATAATGGTTGCCCTGCCAGATTTTT
>MUZC01000967.1:37979-57285 GCA_002072015.1 Radix auricularia | reverse complement strand
GGAAATCCACAATGTGTGCAGTGCCAAGATGTATATTTATTTCTTAGACCCATTGATATGTACTTGGGTGTATTAACATGCAGGCAAACTGTGTGGTACCATTCATTGCAGGTGTCACACTGAATTGCTCCTTGTTTACTTGTGCATGTTTTTGTACAAAGTTGGCATTTAAATGATACTGGGCCTGGGTTACGTTCTATATCGCCGGAGAGAAGCAATATTAAAATTAGGTGCTCTTGCCTATGTCTACATATTTTATGTTTCCATTGTTTTAGTGTAATTTCTTTTATTGTACTTAAGATAGAGGTGTAGTCAGGTACTGAGTCTGTGTGCTTAGTGTTGTGGTGGTTTATAACTATAGATATGTTACTATGATTTTTAGGATGTGTTTTGGTTGAAGTTAATGCCCTTAAAAGTATTGTGGTTATTACTAAGATTAAGATTCTCATTTTCAGTAAGGCTAGTTTACTAGTTTAAGTTTAAGGATTAGGACAAGTAGTCTCAACTAGACTTAGTCTTAGATTTAGACTTAAGATATATTTAGAGTTAAGATATTTCTATTATTGTTATACTATGACTATACTATAACTATAAGTATAAGTTTAAGTATAATTTGTTTAAAGTCCCTAAAGTGCGTTTATTTTTGTATTATTTTTGTATTAAGTTCAATTAAATTTTGCTTTGTATGTATAATTTATGTAATTCAAGTTATTTGGGAGGTTTATTTGTGCTTTTATTGTATGTGAAAAGTTACGGTTAGTTCAAAACAATAATAATAAAAATGGCTGCCTTAACAGGTCTTAGTAAGTTTAGTGCAAAATATCGTAAAATACACAATATAATATTATTAAACAGCAAATATTGTTATTATTTTAATAAATAAAGATTAGATTAGTGTTTTTAGAAAGGATTAAGTATAATTAAATTTGAGAAATAAATGAAAATAATATGAAACTTAGCTCCAGTAAGAAACATCAACCTCTCCAAAACCGGAAATACGTCACGTATTTAAATGACCACTCCCTTCTTTTTTTATTTAAAAATCCAAAATGTTATCGTTATGTCATTAAATTTGCATATTAAAGTAAGTTAAGTGTAAATTATATATTTTACAATATATATCAAATTATTTCTTAGCTACGAATAGCGACATAAAGGTTTCCAAAATGTATAGCTTCATACATTCAATTTAATTTTTTAGAAAAACAATAATTTACCTGTAATACATAAGAGTTGATATAAGAGCTGATTTTACATTTTTCTTTAAATTTAAACGTTATTTTATTATTATTTTTTAATTTTGCGAGAGAAAAGCTATTTTTTTAACTTTTCAAAATGTTTTTTAATAACACGAACTAATTTTTTTTAAATAAATATTTTTGTAAATAATTAATTAAGTTACTTATAATGTTATCGATAAGAATGTAATTGTCTCCTGAACTGTTGGTGCAAATATCTTTTTAAAAAAAAGTTATTTACAAAAAAAGATTGAAAGTTTAAAAAATTGGTCATAATTTTTTTTTATTGAAATATAGATCTATAGTATATGTAAGGGGCTTAAAAAATCATGTTAAGCCTGGTCCCTTTTGGAACTCAGGACGTGTTAGCGCATTTTCGTATTATGTATCAGTACTTATGTTAGATATCAGCATTATGTAGTTATCAGTAATTGTGTTTAGATTTTAGACATATTTTTATGCATTTTCGTGTGTAAGGAATAACCTGAAAATTTTTTTATTTAAAAGTCATTTCTTGACATTTTAAATTTTTTTATGTTCTCTTTAATCTAACTACAAGTGGTTTGTGGTCACTGAAATAGGACTCATAAATGAAACATTCTAAATTGTAATCAGCTAATCGCCCAAATACTCCGTCAATTGTTGTTTGATAGATCGTAGTTGACAATCTTGGTGAAAGTAGTTGAATGTTGAAGCTTGTTTCGAAAAAGTTTTCAATTTCTGCCCCTGGGCCGCTAAGATCTTGATTGAAGTCACCACAAATGATGACGTAAAACTCTCTAACCTTTTACACATATTCTAATGACGTCAACAAAAAAAACTAATACTTTTGATAATACTAAGACTTCCGGCAATGGCGGCCGTTGCCTGCGCCAGTGTTATCTCTCGATTCGCAATGTTTTTTGGTAGTTTTAACGGGGTTTTTTAACGGATCGAGTAACTGAGTGTTGATGCACAAATGGCAGGTCAGGACATACAAAAAACATATATACATCATGGGTCTAGGACTTATGGATGCTGAGATCTAGGGTGATGACAGACGGACGGACGGACGGATAAAACGGGTGCAATAGCGCATTCGACTTCTCGAAAATGCGCTAAAAATTCACTCGAAAGATGATAACTCTATTTCTGTTCAATATGAATTTTTTATTTTTAGAAAGCTTAGAGATAGCCATTCAAAATGATATATGGTTTAGAGTTTTATGACAATATTTAAATTTTTTGTCACATCACCTACAGTATTATGTGACAACGTGCTCCCCACCCATATTGGTTATATAATGATATATTGATAATTGCATTGGTAATGTTAAGGTATTAAGAAATGTACGAAGTATTATGATGCGTTTTGATCATATATTTTTCAGCAGTCTTGGTAAACAGGTTATTGTCATTACGATTTTAGAAACTCAACAATTTTACAGCAGTTGGGATAAGTGGTCAGTAACAGGCGTAATGCGAGACGCCATGACACAAATTCATCTTGTCGACATCCTTAAAGCCCACAAGACGATTGTGCATCACCTTTGTTCTGCGCACACCTATCCTTGAGTAACAGTCTTTACAACAGCCTTTGCGCACGAATTCTGTGATTCCAAATGTTTTGGCCATTATCCTAGATATTTCTGTCTGTACCCTCCTCAATCCTTCGCTCCCCGCTACTAAGACGCATCCCTTGCGGCTTTGCGCCACGTTGATCGGTCTTCTAGCTTACATTCCCAGTTGCTTGTGCGTATTCTGGCTGCTCTCAAGTCCCTTTGGCAGCTATTTTTAAATCGCAGACTTGGGTGACCTGTCTTCCTGTTTCCTGATGCCAATTCTCCATATGGGAGGTCCTTGGTGCTGCGCCCAGAGCTCATTCTTTTACATGTCCTAGCCATCTCAGGCGTCTTTCACTAAGAATTGAGAACATGCTTTAAATATTGGCACACATCAGAACCTCATTTTGTGCCACTTTATTCTGCCATTTAATGCCAAGGATACGACGCAGACACCTCAAGTGGGAGCTATTAATATGCGCTCATGGGATTTTTGAATGGTCCACTTCATACTTCGGTATAGCAGAGAATGGATGAAGCAGGCTCTAAAGACACACAGTTTGGTTTTCTCCGTTAGCTTGGTGTTTTGCCAGACCCGTTTATATAGTTAAGACCTTTTGGCAGCTGTCTTGCCAATTCTACTGTTTATTTCGTCCTTAAGATAGAGTGTGTTGGAGACTTTGGATCCCAAGTAGTTGAAGCTGTCCAAAACATACAAGATATTTCATTGTCAAAAATTGATGATAACTAACTATGACAATCACTAGTATTTTCTCACATCTCTACACACTATGACAAAAACCAGTATTGTCTCACATCTCCACACACTAACTATGGCAATCACCAGTGTTGTCTCACATCTCCACACACTAACTATGGCAATCAACAGTATTGTCTCACATCTCCACACACTATGGCAATCACCAGTATTGTCTCACATCTCCACACACTAACTATGGCAATCACCAGTATTGTTTCACATCTCCACACACTTACTATGGCAATCACCAGTATTGTCTCACATCTCCACACACTAACTATGGCAATCACCAGTATTGTCTCACATCTCCACACACTAACTATGGCAATCACCAGTATTGTCTCACATCTCCACACACTAACGATGGCAATCACCAGTATTGTCTCACATCTCCACACACTAACTATGGCAATCACCAGTATTGTCTCACATCTCCACACACTAACTATGGCAATCACCAGTATTGTCTCACATATCCACACACTATGACAATCACTAGTATAGTCCCACTAGTATAGCCTTATTATTGGAATGTGAAGGCCCTAGTGTTAGAATGTGTAGCTCTACTGTTGGAGTGTGGTAGCCCTTTTGTTGGATTGTGGTAGCCCTACTGTTCAAATGTGGTAGCCCTTTTGTTGAAATGTGGTAGCCCTAATGTTGGAAATTGGTAGCATTACTGTTCGAATGCGGTTGTCCTTTTGTTGGAATTTTGGTAGCTCTTTTTATGGTATGTAATAGCCTTTATGTTCTAATGCGGTAGCCCTAATGTGTGTATGTTATAGCACTACTGTTGGAATGTGGTAATCCTACTGTTGGAATGTGGTAGCCCTTTTGTTGGAATATGGTAGCTATACTTGCTAGAATTTGGTATTCCTACTATTGGAATGTAGCACCCATACATTTTGGAATGTGGTAGCCCTACTGTTTGAATATGGTAGTTCTACTGTTTGAATATGGTAGCCTTGCTTTTGGAATGTTGTAGCCCTACTGTTGGAATATGATAGCCCTTTTGTTTGAATGTGGTAGCCGTAATGTTGCAATGGGATAGCTCTACTGTAGGAATGTGGTAGCCGTATGGAAGGAATATGGTAGCCTTACCGTTATATGTCAAATTGAACCCCTATTTAAGCAAGAGTCCTTTCTAAAATAAATATGTACGAGGTTCAAAGAAAAATTGTTAAATTTTAGAACGAATTCTATAAACTATTCGTCGTTTTAATAGTTCAAATAAACAGTAAATGCAAAATTCGTCTTACAGTGTTAAAAGGTCAAAGTCGATAAGACTTACAAATCTTGACAGGGTTTTCTACAAAATTGCAGTAATCTTGCAGGTTTTAATGTATTAGATCATTTAATGTCTTAAAGGAAATGTTATATGACTGTATTATTTATTTTAGCATACGCAGTTGTTTTCTTTTTTAATTTAAAAACGATTTACCGGGTATATGTGGACACAGCTGTCTTTTTTAAAACTCTTATTTCTCTCACTGATTACCTATGTTACATTAACAGAGAATTAGTTCTGTTGGTGTTTTTTTCTTCTTTAGATGTAATTGATTTTAAAGTGAAAAATATTTCTATACATTATTTATGTTGCTTCAATATTGCATAGTCATTATATTGAAGGGAAAATAATTATATGTAGTGGGCTTTTTTTCTTCTGTCTGTTGTGTTTTTTATATTCTAGAATGACTGTTATATCTTCAACTCTGTAAATAACGTTGGATCGAAATAAAGATAATTATGTACAAACAGAGTTTTAGTTTTTTCTTGTATTTTTTATTTTATTTCCAGGCAGGCAGCTTCAAGACTTGAAGTTTGGCTTAACAACTTGAAGACATCTCTGGCTCGGGCATCCAGGCTGATACCGTTGAAAGCCCGCCTTTAGCTCAAAACATCGTTTGTAAATCAATTAAATCAGTGCTTATTGCATTCTATCCGGATACATAGCTACAACATAGGATATTTTCCCTACTAGGCTAAAATTACGTTGGATTTAATCATCATTTAAACACCAAGACTTTGGAAAAATTCATGTTTAAATTTACTGTCATTATAGTTTTGTTATATCAATTAGCGTGACAATTATTTTAGATTCTTTTTAAGGAAGTATTTTATATTGTTTACAAGTATTACAGTAGAAGACATTTCATTGCTTAATTTATATATTTCTCAATATAGTCAAATGAAATTGGTATCTGGAATTTTTCGCATAATAATTTCTAATTCTTCCTTGAATCGAAACGGTAGTCATAAAAAGTATGCATATTTTAGCGGCCAGACGAATATTACTAACGGCGTTTCCGGTTCTCACGTTCATGACTCTCCTGGCGCTGTACGCCAAGCAGAGATTAGTCTTTTTCAAACCAAGCAGACTGACAGACACACTACAGGCGCTACAGAACGGTCAAAATGTGCTCACCGTTCTCTCGCTCAGAGCCACAAACAACAGTCTGACTCATACGCCAACCACCAACCACAGCCAAGAGTGGCCCAAGGGTGTGACCCTCGAGAAACCCGAGGGCCCGGGTTTGGAGAGGACGACCAGGGGCTGGTTCAAAAAACGCCCTAATGTCACGGCTTCTAAACGAAACCCAAAAGACCATCCCTTCTTTCTGGGGTTCCACATTGAGAACCCGGCAGTGTGCGCGAACGAGAGCGTGGATGTGCTGATCTACTTGCATTCGTCGCTTGACCCCAGAGAAGAGAGGCGGTTTGTCAGGGAGACGTGGGCCAGCTCGCAGACCTTCAGCGACATCAGCGTCAAGCGAATCTTCATTTTCGGCCGTACCGATGACAAATTGCGGCAGCTTCAGGTCGAGA
This sequence comes from Radix auricularia, assembly GCA_002072015.1. Classification (NCBI taxonomy): domain Eukaryota; kingdom Metazoa; phylum Mollusca; class Gastropoda; family Lymnaeidae; genus Radix; species Radix auricularia. The sequence continues at coordinate 50,923 of MUZC01000967.1, read as the reverse complement.
CGGAGCAGTCGGCGCACGGGGATCTCGTGCAGGGGAAATTCGTGGACGCCTTCTCCAACTTGACCCACAAGGCCTTGACCATGCTGGTCTGGGTCAACGGCCACTGCCCGCAGGCCCGCTTCATCGTGAAAGCTGACGACGACATGTTCGTGGACATCTACCGGGTGGTCAGGGAGCTCGTGCCGCGGCTGACCCCGACCTTGACAGGCCTGGCTTGCGACCAAAAATCAAACATGGAGATCATGAGGGCCGATAACTCCAAATGGCGAGTCGACAAGTCGCTGCTCGCTGATCGGACGAAGTGGCCGCCGTTCTGGCATGAGTACTTCACTATCTTCACAGGGACCGCCGTCCCTAAACTCTACGAGGCTTCGTTTTTGGTAAATGATTTCCCCACCGACGACGCTTATCTCTTCGGTTTACTGCCCGAGCGGAATGTGACATTGGAGATAGTTAACATCAACGGCCAGATTTCTTCGAGCGTCAGGGCCAAACCTGAGGATGAGCTCAAAGAACTCGGGAAGCTGGAATATCTGGCATTCCGAGTCAACAATGCAGCTGAGCAGACGAAGCTCTGGTCAGTGAGGTCCAAGAAACTGACCAAATGGGAGGAGGCCCACAGTCTGTATCACAGCGTATTTAGGGCGGAGGGTGAGAAAGGAGTTTGGTTTCTTTAGAAACAGATTGAAAAAAAATATATGCCTTCGTAAAAACATTACATTGATTCTTCCCTTAATATTTGTATGCTTTGTGCAATAGTTCATCATTGGAAACATGTTATTGATTTTGATAAAGCATTTTGCTTTGGGTAATACCTCTAGCTTGGGGTTATACCTCTAGTTTGAGGTAATACCTCTTGCTTTTGACAATGCCTCTAGATTGGGGTAATATATCTTGCTTATTTTAACGCCTCTAGCTTCGGGTAATGCCTCTAGCTTGTGATAACGACTTAGTGGTAAAGACGATAAATATTTGGTTACACCCTTTATTTAGTTGATTGTTTCCAAATCCAGAACATACCACTGAGACTGTGACTTGGGAATGAAAAATTTCATTGTCGACAATAAGATTATTGAGGTTTCAAATTCTAGGTCTATTTGTGTTGACATTGACATTGGTTTGTGCAGGGTGGGTGTCAAGCGGTATTAATTTATTATTACAAATTAACTTGACTTTGGGAATAATGTGATTTCAAGAGAAAGTTGATGATTTGAGTGAAATAGAATTGACAGAGTGGCGTTAGAGTGAAATGTATAACTCCATAATTATATATGACATATCATATTGATACATTGTCAAATACACTGTGATCTTTTGTCGGTGTTTTGATTGCTGAAACCCAGAGTCTCTAAATACCAACTCAGTATTGTAAATAGCTCAGTTTGTTAGATTTTTTTCTTGGACAGTGTCACAAATGTAATGTTCTTGTTGTATATTTTTAGAGTTTTTACAAATAATATCTTTCGTCTGTAACCAAACGTGTCTTCTAGTCTAGAGGTAAACAAACTTTTCAAAGTTCAAGCGCATAAATTGCGCTTCAGGACATTCTAAATGTCTTAATTTTTTAAAATAGAAATTTCTACATAGCCACGTGACAGGCCTCACGTGACCCCCCAGGGACGTTGTAAGCCCAACTAGCTCAACAATTTTGAGGCCTGAATCATATTAATGAAAGATGCTGATACTTAAAAAAAAAAATAAAAAAAAAAAAAAACATTTTCAAAGTTTTGTGATATTATAATCTTCTGCCAATAACGAGTAATTGAATCGAGATAACGAAATATTTTTGTATGAATGAATCAAGTGAATTTATTTTGTTTCCACCCCCAACACCCATGTAATATTTACAACCCAATGATAATGAGGTAACTAAGACAGGACTTAGGACCTGTTTACAATAAATATAACACTTGCATTTAATTAGCCACCTAAGCTGCAACAAGAGAGAACGGATACCTTGTGTGGAGGAAAGGGGTATGGGTGGTGGGAGGAGATGGATGTTTGGTGAAATGTGGGTGAGAAATTTACAGATGATAAAGAAAACTCTTTTTTTTTTTTTTTTGGTATCAAAATTGTCTCTATTGATAAATCGTTTCTCTCAGAATTTATCACCAAAAAGTTGTGAAGATTTCCCTATGTCAAATTATGTTTTCGTTTTTTTTTTACATAGTGTCAACGTATAATACCCTGACATTATTAATCAATGCGTATAATAAAAATTACACGTTGGGCTCTTCAGTTCACTGTGCTGTTTTGGATGTCACCAAATTGGAGTAGCGTGGATACAAGTGTTGAATAGGATGATGTCATGGCGAAATAAATGTTGAACAGAAAGATGTTATGACGACAATGTTGAAAAGAAGATGACAATACGATGATGTCACGACGAAAATGTGGAATAGGATGATGTCAAGACGAAAATGTTGAATACGATGCTGTCATGGCGAAAATGTTGAATAGGATGATGTCATGGCGAAAATGTTGAATAGCATGATTGAGGTTAAATAGATGTGTTATAGAATAATACTGTATTATAAACCTTTAACAATTGCTAGAATACGTCGACGTAATATTACATGTTGAAAATGAACGAAGATCTATGTTTTGTGGGTGCGGTGGTCTAAGTGGTAGCGCCCCTGGACTGCCGAACCTAGGCAAGAACCCGAGTTATAGGTTCGAGCCGCGGTACTGGAAAAGCCCCCCCAGGGCATTGTGCAAACCACACGACCCCCTGCTCTTGAGTGGTTAATGAGACTTGTGAACGCTAATTCACCTGAAATGATTAGTTATCATTATTGTAATAATAATATTATTAATATTTAATGTCTTACAATAATAAAAATCGTTTTCTATAAAATTTAACCAATTGTTGTTGTTTTTTTCTTACACAACACACTTAGAAACATATCGTTACCGTGTTTAACTAAATGGATCATATCAAAGTAATCATATCACCCTGACTCACCCTTGAAACATGATGGAATGACCCGCTCGGGGTGAAGGAAGATGTGGTTTAAGTTCTAATTATATTTTTAAACTTGCATTTTGAGTGAACTTTTCTGTTATCTTTTTAAAGTATACTTTATAAATAGTATTTGAATTAATTAATTTATAATATTTTTTGTTGGTTGTGTAATTCAAGAAGGTAACTACAAAAAGGCCATGCGCTTATATTTGCCTGTTCACCGGTCTCGAGGGGCAGGGTGGGTGAGTTAGAAGCACAAAGGTGAAAGAGGCCACACAAATTTAGAGAACCACTGCTTTTAATAAATTATTCTTAGCGAACCATTGCTTATAATAAATTATTCAATCTTTCAATCCCAATTCCACATTGTAGTTCTTAGTTTCGTTTCAATGTACATCATATAATTTTACAAGCCATGTTGTATTCAATACATATTGTTGCTCTTGAGTGTTAGTCCCAGGACTGACAAGAAAACGACGTTTCTGTAAGGGGCAGGGGCAGACACACCCATCGCAGATCATCAAACAAGTGTGTGGATGACAACACTTGAAACCTGTCCGGTGCTGGGACACTTTGTGACAGTCATTTGGGGTATAATAATAATAATTTTTATTGCACAGTACCCCAGCAGAGCATATTGGCTCACATGCCTTTACATGAAAATAGTAAAACATATTGATAAATGCATTCAAGATAAATCATTCATATTCTTCTAAGTACAACAAAAAAGTATCATATGATGACATGATGTTGCGTATAAGCTAAGGTGACTTAGATCTGTATTGTCCATGTTGTTTGCGAGTAATGAGTTTAGTCCATTCTGACAGCATAAACACAATCTTACGGATTTTTTTAAGCCTTCAAACTCGTATATTTGCTGTGCGACATGTTTTCAATGAAAGATATTTTGTTATACCCAATTTTCACAGCAACAGAATTTGCCTGTGCGAAATTCAATTTCAAAAAAGCTTAAGTCAGGCTGGCGAATGAGGGCCGCCAAGACAGTCTAAAGCAGACGACAGACACCCCAGTTGAAGACTGTAACAATGTGCCGTCTGCTCTATACAACGCTAAACAATTTTTAAAAATTTAAAATAATAAATACGAGGCGCGTCCTATTGTATTCAATTTTTTTTTGCCAGGATTTTTATACTAGAGGGTTAGAGATTTCTCGTTGTGTCTGTAGTGCAAACCTTTTCAACTCATTTCTCTAATGGTTCTTGCTGTTTTCACTAGTAATCTAAAGCAAGAGTCTCCAAATTTTTCTTCTGAAGGGCCGCATTAACTGTCAATCATCAGTTTGGGTGCCGACTACACAGTATAGGTCCAAATAAAAAGAAATAGTAGAAAGTCAAAAAAGTAATTTATTTTAGATTAAAAGGGTTCCATGGGCCGGATGTGAGGATCTCGCGGGCCGCATCGGGCCCTCGGAACGTAGTTTGGAGACTCCTGATCCCGCAGTTATCTTTACTAATATAATGGCTCCCGCTGTTTTCTCTAGTATTCTAATGGTCCCCACTGTTTTCTCTAGTATTCTAATGGTCCCCACTGTTTTCTCTAGTATTCTAATGGTCCCCACTGTTTTCTCTAGTATTCTAATGGCCCCCACTGTTTTCTCTAGTATTCTAATGGTCCTTACTGTTTTCTCTAGTACTCTAATGGTCCCCACTGTTTTCTCTAGTATTCTAATGGTCCCCACTGTTTTCTCTAGTATTCTATAGTGAAACAGCACTGTTACTGCACAAGGCAAAAGTTATGCTTCCCCAACGGTGAATATTCCCAATGCCTCAAAACATCTGGATCTAAGTATCACGTCCATTCACGTCCAAAACAATAACATTATTTCCTCGGAAAAAGGGCTCGGGCAATATGACAGCGTTCTTCGAGTTCTTTAAGTCCACCCGACTTACAGACGCCTGTTACGAAAAAGTCCATGAGAGAAGGGAGAATACCACGTTTTTTTCACAGATAACTAAGCCATCTGGAAACAGTTGAGATGAGGTTGTGAGTTCCTTGTGTAAAAGAGTTGTGTCCCTTGTGTACAAGACCTGTGTCCCTTGTGTAAAAGAGTTGTGTCCCTTGTATAAAAGAGTTGTGTCCCTTGTGTATAAGAGTTGTGTCCCTTGTGTAAAAGAGGTTGTGTCCCTTGTATAAAAGAGTTGTGTCCCTTGTGTATAAGAGTTGTGTCCCTTGTGTAAAAGAGTTTTGTCCCTTGTGTATAAGAGTTGTGTCCTTTGTGTATAAGAGTTGTTATCCTTGCGGTTGGAAAACATTAGTTTTTGTAATGCGTGTCATTCTAAAAGCATATACTCTCCAATGAATGTTTTAAATGACCTTATTTCTATATAATTCCTTATTTCTAATTGACCTTATTTCTATATAAATTAAATGACCTTATTCCTCTCAATTCTTAGTGAAAGACGCCTGAGGTGGCTAGGACATGTCAAAAGAATGAGCCCCGGCCGCATCCCGAAGGACCTCCTATATGGTGAACTTGCTTCAGGAAAGAGGAAAACAGGTCGCCCACGCTTGCGATTTAAAGATGTCTGTCAAAGGGACATGAAAGCAGCCAAAATACATACAAGTGACTGGGAGTGTAAGGCAGAAGACCGATCTACGTGGCGCACAGTTGTCAAAGAGGGCGTGATAGTAGCCGAGGAGCGAAGAATGGAGGAGGCTGCAGACAGAAGAGCTAGGAGAAAGGCCAAAACATTTGGAAGCACAGAACTCGTGTGTAAAAACTGTGGCAAAGACTGTCACTCAAGGATAGGACTGCACAGTCACTCGAGGAAATGCAACCCAACCCAACGGTGATGCACCATCGTCTCGCGAGACGGAAGGATGCCGGATATTTCTATATAATGGAACTGCGTGCATCAACATCCTATAAAAGTCGTGCAGCTCCAATGTCGTCATACGCCCTTGGCCAAAACTCTATTCTAAATATAACTTACCTCTATAAAGTAAGGCTCATCTTTTTTTTCCGAACAGTAAAAACCACCATTGACGCCTAATCAATTATTAATCTTCGATCACATGGTAGGAAACATTTTTTTTTTTGAAGGTGGAAAAAATGGAGGGGGGAGCATATGGAACATAGGACCTTTCAAAGCAGAGCACTTAACACGGTTTCTTGTCAGTAGTTTTAGTTCTTCTCATTCCTCCCATGCTCTCTTCAGCCTTGTTCTCCGTCTCCACGCTGTCTTGTTGGCTCCGGGCCCTGCGTACATGACACAATTTTATCGCCATCTGTATTCACTACACTACAATTGGCAAATGTATGTTTTAAACTAGGAGTGTAAGAAGGCGAAAACAAAATTTTTCCCTGTTAAATCGAGCAAAACTTTTCACGCCATTAAGAATGTCACAGGCTTCTATATTTAGTCAAATACAAATCGTTTAATTTACAAGAATTTGCTTGCTAAAGATTTTTCAATTTGCAAGTTTCGCTGTTGTCACCGTTACAATAGGTTTTCAAAAACAAAATCAGGCTTATAAAGTTCCAAATGTATTAGCCTTTTAAAATAAAATAAATAAATATCAACTAAGTAAGATGCATACTTAAATTTTGTGAAAAGCATTTCTCCAAAAAATACATAGCAATCTGTGAAAACCCGGACCGAAGGCTCTCGTATCCTCGTAACGAATCTGGTGAGTGGTCAGATACCCAGTCAAGAAAAACAATTTTAATCTTTAAATTGCAAACACATTTCTCGTGTCTAACGAAAGATGAACATTTCAAACAAAAATTCATAAAAATAAGAGTAGTTTTAAGTACAAAATTTAATTTTAAATGTCTACCAGCTAATGTAACGTAGAGTATGCCAGATACGCCTGGGTTAAGAGGGAATATTGAAGATTTTTGAAGACGCATTCTTGGGGGCTTTGTTTTGTAGACAGCTCAGTCGATGACAGCGTTCTGAGATAAATTGTCCTGGCCATCGGTCACATTCATACTCTAGTATGTGCTCTTGTTCTAGCTCGTATTGATTACTGCAATTCTCTTCTGTCAGGTGCGCCAAAACAATGCATTGAAAAACTACAGCGAGTTCAAAATTCAGCTGCCAGATTAGTTCTACAGGCAAAAAAACGTGACCATGTTACTCCGCTACTTTACTTACTACATTTCTACCCATACAAGCCGGTATTGATTACAAACTGGCCATTCTGTGTCACAACTTCTTTTCTGACTCATGCCCTTCCTATCTTACTGAACTTTTGTCTGTCTACTCACCGCCAGCTACGCTCTTCTGCAGATACACGCATTATCTGTGTTCCTAAGACCATAACTAAAGCATTTGGTGAAAGGTCATTCTCTTTTTGTGCAGCCAAACCAAATGGAATTCTCTTCCATTACACATCAGTAGTATTTCCACTGCTAAGTCCTTCAAGACTGAACTTCAGACAAATCTTTTCAAAATGTACTTTGAAAATTAATGAAAAATCATTTCTTTTAATGATTAACGTAGCTGATGCATAACGTATTGTCATTTATGTAGTTATTATGATATGAATGTTTATTTAATTAATATATGTATTTTTATCTCCATGTAAAACGCTGTGAACCCGGCTTCTAGCTGGGATACAGCGCTATATAAATTATCATTTTAGTATTATTATTATTATTATTATTATTATTATTATTATTATTATTATTATTATTATGTCAACGTTTTATTTCCTTTATCATAAATAAGCGTTTTTCTAACGTGTCATCATCAGTATAATATTGAAGATATTTCATTTTAAAAATTATTTCAGATAAACTGATTATCTGAAAACGTATGTCCAATAAAAGTGTTTATTCTTTCTTCCACTGGTTGAATAGCTGATAGGTTGGGTACCTTGTATATTATGCACATTTATGAAGAAAGTTAATAGTACAAGTATTGTGTCAGGTTTTCAATTAAGCTGAATTAGTGCTCAGAAAAATTCTAACAAAAAAAATTCAAGTGATACATCTTTTTTTTAAATCACGTGCAGCAGTCTGACAAGCTTTGTTTATTTTAGGTTTAGTTTTGTCTCTGTGTTTTACATATTTAAGTGCATTCGCACCTTTTTAAAATACTTAATATATCACTAGTGAGAGGTTTTTGTCTGTTATTAGCCTCGTTTCTCTCTATGTGCTGCTAACAAACGCATTATTAGTAATTTATTTGATTTTTTTATAACTAACTTCTTTAAAATTTTAATATTTCAATATAAGTACCTTTATTTAAGCCCATGAAGAAACGAAATAAAATGTTGTAATTGATTTTATATTAGACCCCAAAACATAATTTAAAAGTAAAAACATCAGTTTTCTTAACTTTTAGTTTACAATAAGAAAAACACACACTCCAACCCACCCACAAAACACCCACAACATTATACCAACAAACATACACACATCAACCATCCACGAAACACACCATCATCTTTCCATCCGCAAACACACCCAAAAACAACAAACCCACAAATCACTATACAAACACACCCACAAAAACTAACCCAAAAATACACCCGCAGCAACCAACCAACAAACACATCTACATCAACCTACCCACAAACATTTCAACAACTACCAACCCACAAACACACCTACACAAACCCACCCACAAACAACCTCACATCAACCACCCTCAAACACACCCACACCAACCCAACCACTAAAACCCCCATATCAAACACCCAAAAACATCCACACCAACCCACTCACACTCACGCAACGCATTTACATATACATTCACACAACGGGACATTAATTACAAACTAAAACTCATCTATTAAACCTCAGTTCGTTTTACATGTTTTACGTCGTTCCTTTCTCATAAATTAATGTAATCATATTTTATTTCAAGAAACATGCCTTGTTAATCTCGAAACCAAAATTTTATTTTACGTTTTTATTTTCAATCTATTTTTAAATTATCGTATGAGTTATCCCGTTTTTGCGAGCACACAAAGACGTGCTTAGCCACATTACAGATTGATTACAACATTAAATATTAGATGAACTAAGTTGGCATCTAATTACAAATTAGAATGAATTTAGTTCCATTTTTCCATATGGCTTATACAGCTTCAAAGAACACAATCATTTAGTGAATTATATCATCTTACTTAAAAACAGTCCAAAGACGAATATGTAATCTTATTTTCTAAAAATGTTCTCATAAAAATCTTAACAGCTTGAAGCAGTAAAGTGTGTTGTTGGTGTTTTTTTTAAAGAACACGCACTTTCTGAAGCTAGATTCTTTTGTATAATTCGTAATACAAGTGATATTTTTTATACTAAGTATGTTTACACCATAGAAAACTCTTCAGTTTTTACGTAAAGCGCGTTTCATGCCACTGTCTGTTTATAGAATAAGACTTGCTGTTGTTGTTTTTTTTTTTTAATGGAAGCCTCATCATTCGTCTGCCCTTATATAGCCTTTATTAGGATATCCTTGGCTCAAGGAAAATGCTATCAAAAGAAACTGTTCTACTTCAAGTCTATGCTTGACCTTAGTCCAGTACAAACAGGATTTTTAAAAATTTAGCTGGATATAAATAAATGTAAATATGTGTTTGTAAATACGGATGCCTAGATGATGGAAAAAGTAACGTTGATTAATAACACAGACACTTGTTGAATCGCAAGGCTTGGGCTTAAAATGACCCAAGCATATTTAACTTAATTTATACAAAAAAGCATATCACGGATGCTAAGTTTTAGTGTTAACGCCACCTAGGCTGGTCGATGATATTAATCTTTTCCCTAATTCCTATAAATAAAAAGTACATTTGAAAATGTCACAATGTTTCCCCCTCTATTTAAAAATAAGTGTTTTCATGTTTAGCTTCACCATTACGCCACTGCGTGCATGTAACTCCCATTTATCATCAATCAAAGACTCAATCATTTCTTTTTAATACATATTTTCCTTTTGGACAGGTTATGGGTAAATAATTCCAAAATAATTAAATGTACTATGTAAGCAACTAAGGTCAACAAATCTGCCACCTATCAAACATTTACCACACTTTTCAGTACCAATCACTTGCTTAATGCAATAGAGTCAGTTCCATGTGCCTTTGTATATATTTTATTTTGTGCAAGTTAATATTTTTCTGTGCCTGCATATAATTGAGAGATATATCAAAACTTATAAAAGGTTGTCATAAAGATGAGTGTTAGGAATTTTATAATAGCAGACACTGTTTTCTGATGTTATACCCAAAAGTATACTTTGTTATACTCATCCTTAACTTGTAAGTTTGACCAATCGTCTAGCCATTGAATTGCTTTTCATATGTTCTTGTCGTTAAATAACAGGGGTAGCAATTAAAATGTAATCTAAAACTTTAGTCCAAGTTATCCTTAAAAGCCTATTAACATAGATTAAGCTAGAGTTAATGCCATCCACTTTTGAGCGGTATTATTTTCACCCTTTCATTAGTTGCAATCTCTGAGAGCAATCGATCACATCATTTAAACCACGCAATTCGTTTTCTTTTTAGAAATTAATATAAGCTCAAACAATGACGCCACGTCATATTATTTTAGGGCAAGAAACACGCCGGAATAATCTCGACATCAAAATTTGTATAATTTTACGTATTAATTTTCAGGTTAACCCTCTCCCCTGCGCCTCCACCCCCACAGATCCGCGCTTAGTCGCATTACATAATAAATTTGTCATAAAACACGGTTGAGTCCATTCTTAAGCGGCTGCTTACAAAGTAACATGAAACGCTCTTCATCAAGACATTAACGAGTGTGTCACAGATTGTCTTAGTTGATTATTTATTTAATTATTTGCAGTAGTATAAATATGGCTTGTAGATTGGACAATCCATCATTAGATGAAACCTCCACAATGTTTCATTCAATTTTATTTGCGGCTGGTCTTCTCGCAATTACCACTGCAGGTTTTTATATTTTAAACAGTTAATCATTTTAAAATGAAATACAAATTGACTACTTAATTCCTTTAAATATAATGTAGACACAAGTTTAACGTATTATAATATATTAATTATGGATAGCATCATCATGAAAATTAATATTTTTAATATAAATATATCTCTTTTAATACCACATTAAATTAATATAAATATATCTCTTTTAATACCACATTAAATTAATATAAATATATCTCTTTTAATACCACATTAAATTAATATAAATATATCTCTTTTAATACCACATTAAATTCATCAAATCGCAATCTGTCAATGAGAGTAATGACAGTAAACAACATCAATTTTAATTTTTCTGATAGAAAAATAGCTGCAATCGTTAACTTAGCTGAGAAATACTTGTTATTCTGTATGAAAATTAAATTCGTAATTTTGAAGCAAAGGTACGAGTAAAGCAACTGCCTGAAATAGTTTAACTTAAAATCAGTGAAAATTGCAGTAATTTCTTTAAAAAATAAATTAATAAAAAGCATAGTTGAGAAATATGTAGAATGATACGCTGACAACGTCTAACTTGAAAGTAATGAGATTTTCATTGTAGTAAATACCATGCGTATTGAGATTTACGTCTCATAAAATTAACATTGTTAGTTCTGCTCCAGTTGTATAAAAAGCAAATGATTATAAAATAGTAAAATTTATAATTCCTATATTCCTGAGATTAAATGCAACTTATACATATGCACTACTTTAAATTATAGTTTTGTATTTTCTTGATTCAAATTATGCTTTTCAATAGTTATTCTTTTACCTAATAAATATGGTAGAAATTATGAAAATACTTTGTTCTATATGAAATCACCACTAGAAGAGCGAGTATTCCTTTTAAACAAGTGGTGTAAACATTTTTTGCAAACAGAGCAACAATTTAAGGAGAAAAATTATTTGTTGGTTAAAATAAGTTAATAAATTAAATGAGAATCTTTGACATTAAATTACGTATGATGCTGTAGAATCTAATATTAGACCTTAATATGGTTTTGTTAGACAGTAGCGTTTTTGCTGAGTCAAGAATATTGTTCATAATAAATTTAAACGTATTTTGTTTTAATGGACGTTGTTAATGGATTTGATGTTTTTGTCGGTTTGGTAGTATATGAGGTAATCTTGTAAGTAGTCTAGTAGGTAGTATAGTAGGTAGTCTAGTAGCTAGTTTATTAGATCGTCTAGTAAGTAGTCTAGTAGGTCGTCTAATAGTTAGTCTATTAAATAGTCTTGTAAGTAGTCTATTAGATAGTCTAGTAGGTCGTCTATTAGTTAGCTTAGTTTAGTAGGTCGTCTAGTTGTTAGTTTAGTAGTTAGTTTCACGGTATAAGTTGAGGAAACATGAAGTAACTAGGAGTTATATGATAAACCTTGTTTCATTTTTATCATTGTCTTGAAACATCTTTCCATTCATTTTACTAGAAAATGGCAGAAGCACTTATTCCCTTTTATGCATTAGAATAAAGAAACATTATATCGAAATGAATTTTGTTCTCAGATGTCATAAATTTGTGTTAACATTATGGTGAGCAGCTTAATTAAATTTCTTGTAATCAATATCTACGTTTCTGCAAAATAATACGTCATCGATTTTAAAAATATTTTTAGGGTATATTTTTCGATAAAAAAGCATGTAATTTTGCTTTTAAATATATACATATAATTCCCATGCATAAGAAACAGAGTGTTCAGTTATTTAAGCATGTGCCTTAAAAAAGTTAAAATATAAACATGCGGTGAACTTTTGATCGAAAGCTGGAAATGTTTTAGGAAACCATGACAAAGTATATGCAGGTTTTTTTCTTCTTGATATGGCATTGCGTTTTTAAGAAATAATTGTCCTAAAAATAAACCACATGAAAATGATACATCTGCACATGTTGAAAAATTTATTTAAAATATTTTTACAAATTGTTTTACAGCTAACTGTTATTCGTAATAGAATTTATGAAAATGTAATGTCTACGGGATGTCCTCGAGTTACACCGTTGGTCCGTTCTTAGGAAACGTCGTAACCCGCATTTCATTGTTACTCGCACATTAATAC
>MUZC01000967.1:0-20506 GCA_002072015.1 Radix auricularia | reverse complement strand
GGGTGCTCAACAACTTACAAAAATTTTAAGTTTCTACCTACACGGAAACTTGGAGAATTAGTGTTGATTCAGTTTTATATAGCATATTTTAGATGAAAAAAAAGTTTTGGGCCCCCGGTGACCCACGAGAGGAAATTTTTTGAATTAATATAATTATTTTTTCTTGTCTACGTGCACGCGTATAATAAGATTTTCAATTTTTATAAATCTCACATAAGTGTGTATTTCAAAATTCTTGTACACCGACTTTCGTCGTGAGAAGTTAATTAACAATTTCCCAAAGTTTCATGCTCCTACCTACATTGAAAATTGGATATTTAGTAATGAGTCTGTTTATAATATTAAAAAAATATATTTGGTCCCCCGGTCCCCCATTAGTGGGAATTTTAAAGTTCTTTTTTTGCCAATTTTTGTCAGTAGATTGTACTCAACAATTTCCGAAAGTTTCATGCTTCTACCTACACGGGAAATTGACAAATTAGTGATTTTCAGTTTCTACATAGTATATTTTTGGAAAAAACTACATTTGGGCCCCCGGTCCCCAGTAAAGGATATTTGAAATATGTTCAACCTGCTACCATCGCGATTGTGAATTTAGCAACTCCCCATTGTATTATGTGTCTACCTACATATAGGAAAAAATACGTTTTTGGGGCCCCGGCCCCCTTGAGTGTGTATTTAAAAATTCTTTTACACCGAATTTCGTATTGAGAGGGTACTTAACATATTCCCAAAGTTTCATGCTCCTTTACACGGGAAATCGGAGAATTAGTGATGAGTTGCTTTTTAATATAAGAAAAGGCATATTTGGGCCACTGGTCCCCCATGAGAGGGAAATTTAACATTATTTTTGTGTCAATTTTTGTCAGGAGCGTGTACTCAAAAAATATCTAAAGTTTCATGCTTCTACATATACGGAAAATAGGAGAATTAGTGAATTTCAATTTTTACAAAGGAAAAAAAAAACGTTTTTGGGGCCTCGGCCGGAGATAAGCGAGTTTTTTAAACATCTTTTTCGCCAATTTTCATAGAGAGAAGGTACCCAACAACTTACCAAAGTTTCATGCTTCTACCTACACGGGAATTTAGAGAGTTAGTGATGAGTCAGTTTTTAACATAAGAAAAAGTATATTTGGGCCCCTGGTCCCCTATGAGAGGGAATTATAACTTTTTTTTTTGCCAAAGTTTCATGCTTCTACCTTTACGTGAAATAGGAGAATTAGTGATTTTCAATTTTTATATAGCTCATATAAGGAAAAAACATTTTCGGGGCTCCGGCCCCCATGAGTGGGAAATTTAATTCTTTTTTTTTTTTCAAAATTATAATTTGGAGCAGGTACTTAACAAATTTCCAAAGTTTCATGATTTTACCTACACGGGAAATAGGAAAATTGGTGATTTTCAATGTTTATAGTGCCCAAATAAGGATAAAAATGTTTTTGGGCCCCCGGCCCCACATGAGCGAGATTTTTAAAATTATTTTTCGCCAATTTTTGTCGTGAGAGGGTAACCAACAAATTCCCAAAGTTTCATGCTTCTACCTAAAGGGAAAGTTTGAGAATTAGTGATGAATGAGTGAGTGAGTGAGAATCAGTCAGTCAGTGAGGGCTTTCCCTTTTATTAGTATAGACTAGCAATTTGCCCGCGCTTAGCTGCGGGAAGATTAGTATTAGTGATAAGTGAGTGAGTGCATAAAAAAACTATATTTTGGCCCCTAGCGCCCACCAAGGAATATTTTAAATATTATTTCACCTGCTGCCATCGTGGAAGCGTATTTAAAAAATCCCCAACGTTTTATGCGTTAACTATTTGGGAAATAGGAAAAATAGTGCTTTTCAATTTGTATATAGCACATATTTGGAAAAAAACCCGTTTTTGAGGTCACGGCCTCCAATGAGTGTGAATTTTAAAATTATATTTCTCTAATTTTTGTCGTGAAAGGGTACCCAACAACTTCCTAAAGTTTTATGCTTCTACCTACAGGCGGAATGGGAGAATTAGTGATTTTTAATTTTTATATAGTTAATATTAGGGGGAAAACTTCATTTTAGCATCACAGCCCACAATAAAGAATGTTTTAAATAATTGTTCACCTGCTACTATCGTGGACGTTTTGTTAACAAACCCCCAATGTTTCATGCGTTGGTCTATTTGGAAAATAGGAGAATTATTAATTTTCAAATTTTGTATAGCACGTATAAGGAAAAAACACGTTTCTTTTTGGTCCCAGGCCCTTATGAGCGTGCATTTAAAAATTATTTTACGCCAATTTTCGTCGTTTTGAGGGCACCCAACAACTTCTTAAAGTTTTGTTTTTTTACCTACACGATGAATTGTGGAATTTAAGATGAGTCGGTTTTTAATATAAGAAAAAATTATATTTTGGCCCCCGGCCCCCTGTGAGTGTAAATTTAACATTCTCTTTCGCTTACTTTCATCGGGAGATTGTACTCAACAACTTTACAAAGTTTCATGCTTCTACCTAAATGGAGAATGGGGGAATTAGTTATGTGTAGTTTTTATATAGTTTATATTTGGAAAAAAACTACATTTTTCCCCCCCGGCCCCCAGTAAGAGATATTTTAAAATATGTTTTCATCTGCTACCATCGTGAAAGTGTAATTATCAATACCCCAACGTTTCATGAGTCTACCTACTCGATAAATAAGAGAATCAGTGATTTTCAATTTTTATAAATCTCATAAAAGAAAAAAAAACGTTTTTGGGGCCTCGTCCTCCATGAGTGTGTATTTCAAAATTCTTTTACACCAACATTTGTTCTGAGAGGGTAGTTAACAATTACCCAAAGTTTCATGCTCCTACCTACTTGGAAAATGGGAGAATTAGTGATAAGTTGGTTTTTAATATAAGAACAAATATATTTGGGCCCCCGGTATACAATTAGAGGGAATTCTAACATTCCTTTTGCCAATTGTCGGGAGCTTATACTCAAAACATTTCAAAAGTTTCATGCTTCTACCTATATGGGAAATGGGAAAATTAGTGATTTTCAATTTTTATATAGCTCATTTAAAGAAAAAAATGTTTTGGGGGCCCCGGCCCCCATTAGTTGGAAATTTGACATTCTCTTTTGCCAAATATCATCGGAAGCATGTACTCAAAAAATTTACAAAGTTTCATGCTTCAAACTATACGGGAAATAGGAGAATTAATGATTTGCAATTTGTAAATAGCTCATATAAGGGGAAAAAGTTTTATGGGGCCCCATTTTTGGGGGGCTTCCGTACCTCTATGAAAGGGCATTAAACATTCTCTTTCGCCAATTATCATCGGGAGATTAAACTCAACAACTTCCTAAAGTTTTATGCTCTCAACCTACATCGTGAATGGAAGAAATAGTGATTTTTAGTTTTTAAATTTGGGCCCCCAGCCCCCCAGTAAGAGATACTTTAAAATTTATTTCACCTGCTAGCATCGTGAAAGTGTATTTATAAACTCCCCAACATTTGATGAGTCTACCTACTCGGAAAATAGGAGAATTGGTGATTTTAAATGTTTATAAAGCTCATTTAATGGAAAAATCGTTTTCGGGCCCCAGCTCCCATGAGTGCGAAATTTAATATTCTCTTTTGCCAATTATTGTCGGAAGCATGTACAAAAAACATTTCTTCAGTTTCATGCTTCTACCTACATGGGAAATAGATGAATTATTTATTTTCAATTAGTATATACCTTATATAAGGAAAAAAAACAGTTTTGGGGCCCCGGCCCCCATAAGTGTGAATTTCGAAATTATTTTTCGCCAATTTTTGTCGTAAGAGGATCTCCAACAACATCTTAAAGTTTTATGCTTCTGTCTACACGGGAAGTTGGAGAATTAGTAATGTAGGCAAAAATAGTTTTTGGGCCCCTGGCCCCAGATGAGTGAGATTTTCAAAAAATAATTTCACCAATTTTTGTAGTGAGAGTGTACCCAAACTCTTCTTAAAATTTCATGCTTCTACCTACACGGGAAGTTGGAGAATTAGTGATGAATGAGTGAGTGAGTGAGTGAGGGCTTTCCCTTTTATTAGTATAGATTATCACTTTCTGGGGTCCAGGGGCCCAAATGTTTTTTTTTCCCTATATGAGCTATAAAAAAATTGAAAATCCCTAATTCTCTTATTTCCCGTGTAGGTAGCAATATGAAACTTTGGCAAGTTATTAAGTACGCTACCCCGACGATATTTTGTGAGAAAGAGTTTTAAACTTCCCACTCATGGGGAGCCGTGGGCCCAAATGTAGTTTTTTTTAAAATACTAATATACGTTATATAAATACTGAAAATCCTCCATTCGACTATTCCCCGTGTAGGTAGAAGAATGAAACTTTGGGAAATTGGTAAGTACACTCTCCTAACGCTAATTTGCAAAAAGAATTTTAGAATCCCCATTCTTGGGTGCTAAGTGCCCAAATGTAGTTTTTTCCTGTAATAAAAACCGTCTTATCTCTAATTCTCAATTTACCGTATACGTAAAGACATGAAACTTTTCCGACAAAAATGGAGAAAAAGTATTTTAAAATTCTCACTCAGGGTTGGGCTGGTGTGCCCATTGATATTTTTTTTCCTTAAATTAGCAGTATTTCACATCTCCAAAGGTATCATGTGAAAACATGTTTAAATTATCTCTCTAAGGGGCAAGGGGCCCAATGTAGTTTTCTTCTTTATATGAGCGATATAAAAAGGGAAAATTACTAATTCTACTATTTTCCGTTTAGGTAGCAGCATGATACTTAGGGAAGTTGAGCAATACATATCGGCAATGGTATAAGGAGGAAAAAGAAATTACTCCCCTGGGGGCCGGGGCCCAAAAGTATTTGTTCTGATATAAAAACAGACTCATCATGTATTCTCTAATTTTCGGTGATGGTAGAAGCATAAAAGTTTGGAAATTTGTTGTGGAGGCACTCACGGCGATAATTAACAAAGAAAATTTTTTTTAACACCTGTGCATGTGGGGCCGCCGGCCCAAATACGTTTGTTTCCTTACATGGGCTTTATAAACTTTTAAAACCACTAATTCTCCAATGTCCGAGTAGGTAGAAACATGAAATTTTCGAAAGTTGTTGAGTACACCTCTGCGATGGTAACATGCGAAAAAAATATTTATAACACTTATTGGGAGCCTGGTGCCCAAATATAGTGGTTTTTTTTTTTTAAATCATATAAGCTATATAAAAATTGAAAATCTTTAATTCTACTATTTGGGATAATGGGAATTCGGAAAGTTGTTAATTACACTACCACGATGGTGCAGCGTTAACTGATGTGCCAGAGCCTTGGGATTGCTGGTATAGAATTGCAGACACTATGCTTTTCGGATAGGCAATTGTATTTTGTCTGCTTTAAGATAAATGTACCCTTTTGCTTCATGCAAATAAATAGTATAGTACGCTTCTACAGAAAACCTCATTTCCAACCCCTGCGAAGCCGGGTACTTGCCTCTAGTATATATATAAGAGTGTATTTATTAATTGTCAAAAATAATGTATATTTTAAAAAAATAAATTATTTTCTTTTTTTTTTTAATGTCCAATTTGCCTGATAACCGTATAGTATATAGTTGGAAAATGTAGAAACAAAGAAACAAAAAAGTTAAACTCATTTTAATATAGGGATGTTCAGAATATGGCGGAAATCTATTAATAGAAATACATAATATCTAAATTTATCTTTTGTAAGGACAAATTCATTTTAAAAAAATAATAAAAGATACGAGTCAATACGTGAATTTAGGTATATTGAGAATGATTGATCTTATCAGCTAATTTTTAATTCTTTGTTAATTTAAGACAGCTTATTGAACTTGCAAAATAAAAAAACAATTTCGTAATTTTACTAAGCCAACAATTTTGAGAACATAGTGTTTTGACTGTATTTATGCTTCAAAACTTAGTTTCGCTAAAATGTAATCTAAAAAAAGAACATTGTCGAAATGAGCTATGACGTTTTCAGGTTTTAGAAATGAAGAACCCTATAGTACAGTTGTATGCGGACGTTCCAAAAAACATATTTTTGGTGTAGTAATTTTTTGTTCAAAGCTTTTGAGCGATGCTTTTTCTAAAATCGATGGTTGTGAACGGACATTCATAACAAATTTATATTTTTTGATCTTATATACGAATATATATGTAATGATAAAACTTTGGGCGTAGGCTGCGCGCTATATAAGTTTGCATGAATAACAATAACTTAATCATGATTATTGTAAATAGGGAATTACACATGGCATTACGGGATTTTACAGCAAAACAGTTTGATGTTCAAACTATTCACAAATGTTGTTAACTTGCTGCATTGCAAAGTGCGTACCAATTATGACTGCACCAATAAAACAAAAGAGTGCGTTAAAAATAAAATTTTAGACTGTAATGTTATCCATATCAAGTACATCTTTGATTAAAAGCCATTCAAGCTTCATTCAAAAGTATTACATGTCAGTTTATTCGCCATACATTATTACTGCAATATTTTTAAAAATACGTAAAAAATAAAAAATAACTATTTAAACATAAATAACAAATAACTATTTATTTTGTATGAAGCGTAATAAGCAAAGTTTGTCATAGGATGAAAGACAAGATGAAAGCATCAAAAGTTAATATTATTTACAATTAAATAAACTAGCCGACCCGCGTCGTAGCATACGCCGCTTTTGATTTAATAACGGGTGATGACTTCTGAAAAACACAGTTTTCCAAATGGGGTGGGTTCGGGCAAACGATTGTGAGTGAATAAAAAGAAGGAACTCTGGAGAGAGCAACATACACGTGTTCATCACTCAAAACAGGTTTTGGAAGATACAGACATATCTCTTTGAAAGTTTGGCCATGTGCTTTATTTATTGTAATTGCAGAGGCTAATCTAACAGTGAATCGTCTGCGTGTAAAGGTAAAGGGCTAATTTGAATATGTTGGAGTCAGGGATATCCGGGGAATATCGACAGTTTGTGAGGTAGCAGCTGCGATACATACAGTTGCGCGTGCCTGGAGAGGGAGGGAGGGTGCATAAAGTATCTATTTTACGAAAGTAATTGTTGAGGAGAGTGTTTGACTACTTTTCTGTCAATGAGCACGAAGTTAATATGTCAATATAGATTTTAAATACGCTAAAAGCCGTGTTACGAAGTCATGCTCCAAAAGAAAGTGGGAAATGAACGGGCACATACATAATTTTTAAAAATTAAAAAGTAAGATCTTACCTGGGGCTTGAACCTATGAACTTCCGCTTGTTAGATGAATGTAATAACAACTACACTACGAAATACATTATGCTACATTATGCTGTTCTGAAAGAACAAAGTAATTGATCTCATTTGAACGCATTGTTGGCTTGGTCTCGATGACCCCCCATCATCTGCACTATCTTTTCTTGCCAGCTGATTGGTTTGTGGTGTTAGACAGCTTGCTTGTTGCCCGCATGATTGAACAATGAATAGAATTATATAGATAGGTAGATACAATTTAAGAATTTACATAAACGCTTTCATTACTGTCAAGTCAGCTCCTTATACATATATATTATGATTTGTCATTTATGCGCCCATTGGTGCAGACATTATTACCACCACATTATCAAAAACGTGTAAACAACACAATGAATTATTTACAAATGTAGAGCTCAAGGGAAACAACACTACGTCATATTTTTGTATGTATGAGATAATTAAGTTTTGTTGTTTAAAATTATAACGATTTTATACATGTTAACTAAATAGATTTTAATTGTTTATTGGATCGGATACATATTTTGTTCCTCAAAATCTGACTCAAAAATTTCTATTTTATATCCTCTACCAAATATTGGAGATAAATTTTTAAAAAATAAAAATGTCACTTAGCTGTTTCCTATCGTGAGGTCTTCAAATATGATTAAAGATCAACTATTTATTTTGCTTGAAACCATTTTCTCTCGTTAAAGTTATCACAGGATAAGACGAAGTATAAAAGTACCAATAGTTATTGTATTTATAATTTCATATACACGTTTTAGGAATGCAGATACAAGTTTTCATTATTTTCAAGTTAGCTATTCTTCCTGTTTTATAATAAACGATTTTTTTTCAAATTTAGTCTAAGACGCTTTAAAATATTACATGTAAACAGTGGCGTAGCTATGGGAATAGGAGGGGGGACAAAATGCAAAATACCCGTGCCCCTCTTGAAGAGGACCCCAAAATAAGTATCCAATTTTTTTACAATAAATATTTCCATATCATTATGTATGTTGGGCCTCCAAAGAGTATAAGCACCCAAGCCCCTAAAATTTCCTAGATGTGACACTGCAGCAAAAAGACAATCAAATGAAAACTATTTGGGGGGGGGGGTGATTCGAATGTTTAGAAATGTAATTTTTTTAAACACACAAATATGCACCCTCGTAGAGTATAAAACAAGAACAAAGGCTAAACTGAAGCATAAGTTGACAAATTCATTTGCAGTAATAAAAAAGAGTCATTGTAGTTCAAGATGCATCGAAACTTGACAACCAAACACAAATAGTAAATCTTAAAATCCTAATAACAGGTATTATACATTGTTATAGAAAATTAAATTTAGAATTCCGTAAATAATATTACCATCATCACATACAAAAAGCGGATATTAAATCCAAAAGATTATAATCACCTCAAATATACCATAGCTCTTTTTAATTTATTTAGTTTAAATATTAATAAAAACTTCAAAAATAACTTCACGTCACAATATTTTCTGGCGAAAAACATGCTTTTAATTTCAAAACAAACATTGTAACAATTATTTTACGTCTATACTTTCATTTTTATTTATTTTATTATTATATTTTTTTAAATCGGGAGTTACCTTGCATGGCGTCACGGATAGGACGGACTAACGGGACATATATTGAATTTTTTTTAAATTTTGATAGATAGATNTATATATATATTATATATATATTTATTTATATATATATATCAAGATTAAATGATATCTCTGTTTTACCGTTTTGGAGGCTTTTCATATGCGTAAGGTATATTATAATACAGTTAACTTTGTAGGCAACCGACACAACAAGTTCTTTTATTTTTGTGTGTTTTGTTCAATTCTTAAAATTTAAGTTCTTCCAATATATATCGATGCATGTTAATAATCGCTTAATAAACACATTATTATCACAATAAAAATGACATTCATTAAACATAAAAAAATAGTTATACTTGCTATATGTCATATAAATAAGAATTTTTTCTTCAGCAGTAGCGGAAATAGACAAACCACCTAGTGAGTAATGGTGCAATTTTGTCAAAAACTAAGTGTGTTTTCCATAAGTTATAAGTCATTTGTCAAAGTGTATCAATATGGTATAAAATTTATTTAAAAATCCATTACAATATAAGGGATTTTTATTCAAAAAAACGTTTATACAAATGTGTCTTGATCAATTGAGTTTTCCCACTTGCTAAACCTATTATGTCAACGTTTAGAGTTGTTATTTTATTTTATTTCTTTTAGAAAAATGGCATTTCTAAAACAGTATGCTTATTTTATTCCAGAAGTCTGTTGTTTTTTTTTTTTGCTGAATGTTTGTTTCATTATGAAATTTTTTTTAAAGATATTTAAATTTGCTAGTTTATTAAACATTTAAAAACATAAATTAACATGAACTAATAAAATAGTTATTATAGTTATATGTCCTAATTATCAAATATTTTTTTAACAGCAGTGGGAAAAGACAAACTACCAAGTGAGTAATGGGATATCTTTGTAAGATAAAGCATTGTGTGTTTGCCTTAAGTAATTATTCAAACTGTATAAATATGGTATAACATTTATTATAAATCTAATACAATATAAAGGCTTATATTAAAAAAAAACTTTTACATAACTGTGTCTATAATAAATGGTGATGTCCACTTGCTAAACCTATTATGTCAAATTTAAGAGTGATTATTTTTTTAAAATTTATTTTAGAAAAAATGGCATTTTTAAAACATTAGGAATTTTTAATTCCAGAAGTCTGTACCTTTTGTGCTGAATGTTGATCTCATATGAAATATGTTTAAAAAATATTTGAATTTCCAAGTATTTACACATTGAAAAATCATAAACTAATATAGACTAATAAAATAGTTATACTTGTTATGTGTCATATTAATCAAATATTGTTGTTTTTTTTAACAGCAGTAGGAAAAGACAAGCCCTCTAGTAAGTAATTGGGTAATTTTGTAAAACAATTAAGTGCGTTTGCTGTAAGTCTTTGGTCAAAGTGTATAGATATGGTCTAAAATTTATTATAAATCCATTACAATATTAAGGATTATAATTCAAAACATATTTACACCAATGTATCTATATTAAATGGTGCTGCTCACTTGCTAAACCTATTATAACATTTTTAAGAGTGGTTATTTTATTTATTTTATTTCTTTTAAAGAAAGAAGGGCATTTGTAAAACGGTATGATTTCTTGATTTGTTTTTGTGCTTAATTTTGGTCCCATAAGAAAAACGTTTAATTTTTTAAAATGTGTTAGTTTTTATAATACATTAAAAAATAAACTAACATTATCATATTTATATAAACAGACAGTTACAATAGTCAATTGAGTAAAAAAAATGCATTCAACAATAATAACAATTCTTTAATTAAAGTAAGATGTATAACTTTCTTGAAATATAATTTTTTTAAAATTGCATTTTCTCGTCTTTTAATTATGCATGTTTCCGTTGCCTACATTTATTCTTAGAAAATAATCATCACTTTAGTTATGTGGAAACTAGAAATATTATTTAAAGTCCTGGACGTGAAAAAAATTAAACAGGACAAGAAAATTTATTGTACCTATCAATGAAATTGTTAAAAAAATTTTAACACTAACATTTTTATTGTCTCAAGTAAAAAATAAAATTTAATCCAAATATTTAACAGCAAATAGATTAGTATAGAAATTTGATTTTCTTTTTACTTTTTCTTGGAGCATATGTAGTAGAAATAGAAACAGTTCTGGTATTAAAGCTACATTTATTGGATATAGAAAAAGAAATAGTTGTGGTATTAAAACTACACTTATTGCATATAGTACTCGCATAAACAGTCTACACAATTACGAATTTTACATCTACCATGTTAAAACAAAAACAACAACAAATTATAATGGATCTAAATTGGCGTCTGGTTAGAGAAGTCAATAGTGCGCTTGCGTTACACGATAAGAGGCGTGTGTTCTACCCCACATTAAAGCCACGATAAAATTATTGATAAATGACTATGGGTAAAAAAAAAAAAGTCCTTCGCTGGGCCCCGAGAAAGCTGTCATGAAAACATTAGAACCCCCTATACTACGAGGCTAATGGGCTAATGTTTTTATTCCTCACACTTTTTTTCTTTTATTTTTAACTGGATATTACTGTTTTTTATTTGTCCAGTTAAATTTAATATTCACAATATAAGTTTTTTTTTAAAACTGTTAATAAAATCTTATAACATTTTAAAGGAAAAAAATGCATTTGGTACCCCGGGCACGAAGGTGTGAGCTTATTTATCTAAACTATATTTGTATATATTTTTTTTTTACGGATTAAATGCACTAAATGTGGTTGTAATTTATTCATTAGTCTGGTAGCCTATGATTAAAGTATACTAATTTACAAATATAAGAGGAAACGATATTACTGTACATTATTTTAACGCTTGTGTCATATTTTGTTAAATAATGATAAGTTATGATTCTGTACAATTAAAACCTTCTATTCATACAGGAACTTTGAAACTTAGTTATAAGTGACTTAGCGATTTATCTATCATTAATATTAAAAAATAGACTCACTAAAATAAATGAATCAATAAAATATAAATTGTTCATATTAAACAGATATCCAAACGTATGTTCACATGAAACACTCTTGTGAAATTTTATATATTTTATGTCTAAATATATATCGTACATTTTTACCGACACCCACAACAAAAAACAAAAATAAAATTAAAATTAAAAAATCAAACAAGTAATCAAAATTATTAATGTTTTAAACATCAAATTTATTCACTTAAAGCAGTGCTTTATAAAATTCCATTACTATTTAAAAGTTAGGTTTTATTTAATTATTAATTTTGACGTACAAAAAAAAACACGAAATTTACATTTTCATTCCCACATGTACTAAATAAACACTATCGACAGTTTTCCACTCTCTACCACTCTTGTGTCAATCAAAATGATTATAAATGCATACGACGCTGAATAATAACAAAATTTATATTAATACAATAATGTTACTGTGTCATTGAGATCAAGAACTTATGGCACTACCCTCCACCCCAGAAAAAGGCTAAAGCTAAGGAACTACATTATAATTGTAATATATGAAATGTACTTTATAAATACTTGAAAATAGCTAAAGCAGTCGTATTAAAAAGAATTCAAGAATATTGGGCGCAGCGTGCTTCAACAATAAAAGCTTGGAGAAAAATTCTGGCTTAAAATAAAGTCTTCTCATAACATACTGAAACAAAACTATCATCATTTTTTAAAAAAGTATTAATTGTTGTTTAAATATAGAAAAATATTTGAACTGTTGTTTTTTCAACTGAACGCCGTGCTGGAAGGAGATTAAGTATGAGTGGAGGAAATTCGAGAGATGGGGTTCTATCTTTAGAGGAAGTCGAACAACGAGAAATTATAAAAGAAAGTAATAGAACCGGCTGATGAGGTGCATGTCCTTGCAAGAAAATATTCGTGTATAAAACCATCATGTAATCTACTAATTGAAAAATGTTACCATCAAAAAGATTTCTTTATTACCATTGACCAAGAACAGTTCCAATTGAACGAAAAAGTTTCCAGGTTTTTATAGCTGTACACAGGGCCAATTGTAATTTCGGGGCCTTATGCAGCTTAGTTTGCGAAAATGGATGCGCGGGGCCCAGTTTGTGTAGGGATAAGGTATTAAGGGTAATAAGTGAAAATATAAATAGGTGGGGCCTATGAGAGCGTTAACCCACTGCGGCCGCATAGGAGGCAGTAGCTTAAGACTAGACCTAGCTTTACCTACACTACAAGTAGCGGCATTTTAGAAAAACAGGAGGGGGTGGATGCCTCCTTGATCTATTAAATATATTAAATAGTATAGATTGGAAAATTCTTTACCCAACAGTATAATTTTGCTTTTTAAATAATTTTGGGTTTAAATTTGGAATATGTTTTTTTGTCTCATTTAGGGGGTGGAGGCCTGTGATCTCAAAAACTTTCTTGTGGCCTTTAACAAAAGCATCTTATTCGGCCTCGTTTATTAATGCTTTCATACATATGGCATGGAATGTTTAACATGTTCCACACCTTTTATTTTACAATGTACTTCTTTTCAATTAAAATTATTTATTAATGTTTATTAATTTTTAAAAAAATCTATCATGCGATTGACTTAAGTGGCCGGCCTCAAATGATGTCACGCGATTTTTGCTGATAATTCACCTCCTGTCCCCTGGTCGCACGTCGTCACAAAAACTTAGACCCCTTCTTCAATGTGACATCACTAAGCTTATCTCCCCCCTTTAAAAGCCGTATTTTCTATTTGAAAATGAGCATATTTCCAATCAATTTTTTGTAATTTAGTGTAACCTCTGCACTCTAATATCGTAACACGTATGAAACCATGTAAAACTTTATTAAATAAATTTTCGGTAATTGTATATTTAAGTGGAACTTTTATTTAAATTTCCGCGTTTTGAAGTGACTTCAAATGTGTGAACCCTCTCCCCCCACATGTGTGACGTCATTTATGGAGTCCCCTAAAAGGGCGGCAAATTGGAGACCGTCCCGGGCTGTAAAAGCTCTAGCTACGCCACTGTGCCACCTATAAAAATAAATTACAAAATGAAAATAAAATAAAAAATCAACCGTCTGATAATGAAAGCATCTAAAACAATGACAAAAATTATTGTTAAAAAAAATCCTATTTTATTCCAATTACAGAGTAAAGGGAATAGCATATGCAATTCTCAATTTAAAAAATAATTAAACGTTTTCATGAATACTTTATTTAGTTTGATATACTTCTAGTAATAAGTCCAGTAGCCAAATTTTAAATGGTTTAAGTGTATAGCTTATGTAAAAATATTTAACGTCTAAGTTTATTTGATATGGAACATCGCTTTCCACACATCATTGGGTTGTTATTAAATGTAGAGTATAATATCCCAACAACTAAAATATCGAAATTTCATTTGCATATATTAAGTCCATGTATCGTGTAACAAATGTAATGAAATAATACAAAAGCTGCTATAATATCCTTTATATAATAAAAGGATATTTTCTGTGCGGTCATCAGTAGCGATTTGTCTCTCAAACTCCTAAAGACTCCCAAAGCCAATCAGAAAAAATTAATCTCATTGAAAAATTGACGCGGACGTTCCAAACGAGTTATTTTTGGTGCAGTTGATTTTGGTCATCATTCAGTACTTTGTTCTCATCTTTAAGTGTTTCAATTCAAAATTTGAGTGGACGTTCAAAACCAGTTCTTTTTGGTGAAGTTTTATGTTATCATTCAGTACTGTGTTGCCATCTTGAAGTCTGTTTGTCGGGCTAATCACTACTGTTACTGCTTTTCAACAAGCGACCGCCACGACAGCGTTCCGCCGTCGATATTGAAAAAGCTACGCAGCGAATTATTGCAAGGTGTCGAGAACTGCGTTGCAACAGGTCACAGGACGACACCACCCGTCAAGGGAAATACACGCTCAGTGTCAATACATGGTCCGTGCTGCACTAACAGATCAACCAAAAAAAAAAATAAAAACAAAAAAACAAAAAAAAAAATATCGTCTTGCACATCGACGCACAAAAGTCTCTAGAAGCAACAACGTCACCGTTGAAATGAACAGCATTGACAAAAAATACGCGTACCACAAAGTTGCGGCGATTTCAAAATACGCTGTGAATATTTGAATGCTAAACACTTCGTTACCAAAAGGTCTCAAGAAAAAAAAAATTGTGATTGCTGCTCGAAAAACGAAGTCCTCATACAACCAATCCGTGCCTCTCCTGTAATTTAGAGTCTCATGACAGATGTTTGCCATCAGCATCACAAAAATTCCATTCAAAACAAAACATCCGTTCAATTAAAAGTTCTTTGTCATTTGCATCCTTGTGCGCGCAAATAGCTCCTCGTCCTCCTGGTTACGGACATTACTGTTTTTGTATAATTGGACAAATATATCGCAGATCAGGTTCCATTCACACTGACCACGACGACAAGCTGAAATTCGCTCAGTTATATATACTCGATCCTGATAAAGATGCACGGCAAAGAATGCCGATTTATGAAATTATTCAACATCCATTAATGCAAATGTTAAGCTTCTTAATGACTTCAATAATCCCTTTGATGAGGCCAGCAAAATGCTCTACTAAGTTGAACAGGAATGTTTCGAAGATGCCCAACTGTTTCAATGGCAAATCTCCATGACCGCAGTAATGATCAAAACAGATACAATGCACAACGCTCCAATGAGGTTGGTATCATCTTTCAAAATGCAGATGAAGAACCTCCTCTTGAACGCAACCTTCTAATTTATTGCAGGTCTCTGAATGATGACAGAAGGAATGAACGGATTAGCTTTCTTTACCCCAACCTTAAACAATGGTATATCTTTTACTATTTTCTTCGGCGAACAAAGGTGGACTTCAGATTTAAAGTTAATTAACTACCACCCTGTAACATAACAAACATTTCACGATGGGCCCTTCCCGTAAATCATAGTACAAGGATAACACAAATGCAATACTACATTCACAGATTTCCAATGAAATATGGATTAAACCCGTTCTTTAATGCCGGAAAACTGACTCAGCATTACTTCATAGATGTATACGTCAAAGCTGAAGGCATCAGGCTTAACTACATTCGACAAAACCAAACACATTTGAGTTTAGAAAAATTTACCGGTTTAATTGATTACATTCATACTTCAGCAGGTGATGAAGATATTCGTCCGGAAAAACCTGCTATTCTTCCTTTATCTTTTCAAGGAAACCAAAGAAATATGGCTCAACACTACCAAGATGCAATGACCAATGTACACAAACATGGAAAGCTTGAGTATTTTGTAACCATGACATGCCATCCAAAATGGCCTGAAATTGTCGATAATCTTAATGAGGGTCAATCAGCTGTATTTAGACCTGACTTACTTACTTGAGTTTTTAAACTCAAGATGGAAGTACTGTTACAAGACCTTTTGAAATGTGTACTTTTGGGGAAAGTCATGGCCAAAGTCCATGTCATAGAATTCCAAAAACGTGGCCTTTTACATGCACATATGCTGATCACGGTAGCGCCAAAAGATAAACCTAATGACACTGACACGATTGGCCAACATATCTGGGAAGAGATGTCAGATTTATCGCAACATCCTATGCTATATTCCATCGTTACAAAACCTATGATTCAGGGCATTTGCGGACAACATAATTTCCGTTGTCCATGTATGGTGGAGGGTAAGTGCTCAAACAATTATCCAAAGCCCTTTTACAGTCAAACGTAAGTCAATGTTGATGGATACCCTCAATATATGTTGTGATATAATGGTTCTTATGCCATCACGAATGGCATGAGGATAGATAATAACTCTTGGATTGTACCTTACAATCCAATCCTTTCATGAAAGTACAATTGCAATGGTAATGTTTAATGCTGGGTATCAGTGAAAAGCGGGAATTATCTCTATGTGAGCGCCCCAGAGGCAGCATGGAGACGGTTAGTTTTCAGAATGCATGAACATTCACATACAATTGTGAGGTTGCAAGTTAATTTTTGCTGCGCACTTTGAACACAAAGCGAGGACTTTGTAATGAGACCCGATTAGTGGTGCAATCGATGAAACAACATTGCCAAGAATTGACTTAGCCCCTGCATATACAGATCTACCTTTCGTTTTACGGAGACGACTGATCCAAATCAAACTGGCTTTCGCCATGACCATCAACAAGTCTCAAGAACAAACTCTCGATAAAGTTGTCATATATTTGCCAGAATCAGTCTTCACTCATAAACAACTGTAAGTTGTAATGCCTACTTCAAGGAAATTCTTGATTTTTTTATATTAAAACGTTGCACGGGCGCTTATAAGGTGTTTGGTATAAAAATAAATACAGATTTTTAAAAAAATAAATTAAAACCACGTTTTTATAAGTGGATAAATAAAAATGTAAATAGAGGTAATTGGGGTTAAATAGCGGAATTGTAATTTTTATGAGGGGCAACTCTGTGAACTATTTGAAGGGTGCTTTTCATTTCTTGGGTCATGAGTTTATAATATTGCCGAGCCCTGAGTGGCACTAATTCTTAGCCAACGGAAATATCCTTTTTGCAAAGATTAAGAAAACCAGCAGTGTAAAATTTTAAGCCCAAACCTTGCGATTCAACGTGTGTTTTTTTAAAACATATAGACAATTTTCGACCCCGGACGATTCGACCCCGGGCGATTCGATTCTGGACAGTTCGAGCACAGGACGTTTCGACCCTAGGGTTTTCGACCCCGGACGTTTCAACCCCTTTCTCTCTACACCGTAGAAATTTATTATCATTTTTTGTATATATACTTTTTAAAATATAGTTTTTGGCATAAAAATAATTCAGCATAATATTATTATGCATTAAAAATTAAATTCAGTTGAAAATAGTTATTTGTAACGTTTAATTTACGATGATTTGAAAAAGTAAGTACACGTATAACCAGTCAACATTCATCGTACATTCATGATTTTTGATAATTGCGCGATTCAAAACCTATCTAAATCCACCCCAGACCCAATCAGATGTAATCGGGCAATAAAAAGGCGTGATCATATCGTCCTTTCTAAAAGTGCCTTCATTCTCGCTGCACCCCCACCTCACTTCATTTACCTTTCTCATAACCTTTGCGAGCAAACGGCACATGGCGTGATGTGGTGGTCACTGAATCAGCCATTGTAACATGTTTAAAAATACTAACAACTTTGTACGTCTTATTAAAATCAGTATTTCTGCGAGTGAGGTCTTCACGTGTTAAGAAAAAAAAAAAGTAAACTGAAGGGCGTCGCGTTTGTAATGGTTTCAACGCCTGCGAGGTGCA
This sequence comes from Radix auricularia, assembly GCA_002072015.1. Lineage (NCBI taxonomy): Eukaryota > Metazoa > Mollusca > Gastropoda > Lymnaeidae > Radix > Radix auricularia. The sequence continues at coordinate 2,432 of MUZC01000967.1, read as the reverse complement.
TTGTTCAGCTTATCGACATTTAAACAAAAAAAAATCATTTATTTTTGTTATCACAGTGAAAATCTTTGAGCCGCTTAAATATATACATATTTAAAATTGAATTTAGCTTAGGTCCTTTTTAAGTGTGTTTGGGATAGGAGTTGAAATTCTGTTTTTAATTTCTAATTCATAATATACCAAAAATTAATTAAAAATAATAATAGTAATAAAATGACACATTATATAAGAAAAAAATCTCAGTTAAGAAACGAAAGAGTCGAAATGTCCGGGGTCAAAACGCCCTAGGGTCGAAAAGTCCCGTAGTGGAACTATCCGGGATCGATTCGCCCGGGGTCGAATCGATCGGGGTCAAACCGTCCGTGGTCGAACCGTCCGGGGTCGAATCGTCCGGGGTCGAAGTGTCCAACCACCAAACAAAAAATACTTTTTGCACAACCAAAGTAAACCAGCAGGGTACATTTTCTGCTCAAACTTGCGATTTAAGGCGTTTCTTTAAAACAAATTAACTCATACATACCTTAATTTAGCATCAATATTGACATAATTAATATCTGGCGCATAAAAAATCCTATTCTATTCAAATCCTATCATATTCAATGCCTAGAAATAGAAATAATGTTTTGGAGAGCTTTTCCCATGAAAAAAATAACCTTAAAACATGTATTTTACTCTAAGACCTAACTAATCATGAAACATCCATTTAAAAAAATTGGATACATTTTTCGAACAATGCGGTTGTATGACATACGCTTCGGGTAAAAAAAACTTTTCTTAAAGACGTAAACATATCAAGTGTAAGGAAATGTCACGGGTATTACGACTTACAAATAGTTTCTAGCATAAGAAAGTGCGTGTTATGTCGAAAAAAACACACTGACAACAACTCATTTTGTGCCAAGCTGTTTTGAGTTTATTAGATGAATAGTATACAACGGGAAAAAAGATTGATAAAAAGTGAATTATTTCTATTAGAAAAAATGTGCGGGAATATATAATGATTGACATAAAATTTATAAGGTGTGGTCACGGGAAGGACACAGAGAGAGAACACGAAGTTAGAAGTTGAGAAGTTGAGAGACAGAGATGAAGCTAGTGGAAGCAAAATGAACATTGTTGTATATTGTAAAATAAGTGTACAGATTTGTTATTAAACTATTAAAGAACATATTTCCTGGATTTGATTATTAAAGTGAATTATTGTGTGGGAGCGACATTATTATCGATTTCCATAAGACATTGCATGCTTTATATTATAAAACAAATAATTGACTGAACGTTTGAGATTTTAGTTTTATATTATCTTCAGACATGAAAGTTTTCTAATTTCAAATATTTTAAAAACAACTCTAACATAATCTTATTCTTAGCAGGTTCGTAGCTATAGCTACGGTTATCATCTACTATGTTTGAGGGTTGGTATTTCAAACTCTCTATTGTATTTTGTGATCGTTGCATTCCCAGCATACATTTTAAAAAGGTAGCTAGGTTAAGACTTCTATTACCTTGTAAACTTTTAATTACTTAAAATTATGCATTAATTACACACATTATAAAAAATAATAAATAAATTACATTACAAATTACAAATACACACAAACACACATATAGCCACAGAAAAAGATTTTAGTTATTCGTGTAAAGTTTATCTGGTTATTTAAGTGTGTTTTTACCAATTAATTTATATTTTTAGAATATATATATATTTAAATTAAATGTAAACTATATATCTTTTTAACATACTCTAGTTTGTGCTTTGGTTTCGTCACTCTTGCACTAAATGTAACAAAGGTTTGTAACAATGAAAATTAAATTATGAAAGTAGTAAAACACAATTTATTTTGTAAAATACCTATAATAAAATCTACTTTTAATAAAATCCGGAAATATTATTTTTTAAAGATAATGTATAATTTCTTTTTAAGACATGCTGAAATGACATAAATATGTTGGGTATCTTTAAAAAAATAATAAAAGGAACTAAATAAACAATTTTTTAAAAAGAAAGTATGAAAAGATATACAATACGTGTAAATAAAAACTTTATATTAAAGAAAATATTTTCGTCATTATAGAGAGACGGCCCATTGTACATGCGATTATCGAAAAAGACGAAAAGCCTACTTTCAAATGGTCATCTAAGATGCCAAGTCTAACAATTCTCAGGTCGAAAATTTATTAAAATTTTCATTGAGTGGCATCTCATTTAGAAGGTCTATCCTATTCGGACTGGTCATCAAAGATAGACGAACCATTCCACCTTACACTGGACAGACAGTTCATCTTTCAGTTTGTCATCTAACACAAATTTAATATCGATTAGCCAGTATTGTGATTAACAATACTTTTTTCAGTGGTCTAGAAAGAACAGTGCTGAAACATCCGCCTCAACTATATATATAAAAATGAAAATATGTCTGTGTGTGTGTGTGTGT
>MUZC01000966.1:110035-123154 GCA_002072015.1 Radix auricularia | reverse complement strand
CCCCCCCCCCGACTTATGGACTCCCGACTTATGGACCCCCGACTTAAAGACCCCCGACTTATAGATCCACGACTTATAAACCCCCGACTTATGGACCAACCGGCTTATAGACCCCCGACTTATGGACCACATGCCGTTTCTAAGTGATTATCTTACATGTTATATCAGTTTAATTAAGTTGTTGGAGAGTTCCATGTTGTTAGCGTCTCATGTCTCATTTAAACACTATCCGCTAGTCTCTATCAATACTTGACTTTCAAGAGATGATGTTTGGTTCATAATAGAAAGTTTTGAATTTTTGAATTTTTAGTAAGTTTTAGGCTCATAAAGCCGTAATAACAATAACAGAAGGACATACTTTTTTTTAAAAATCAATAACTAAAAAAAAAAATCATGTTAAGCCTGGTCCCTTTTGGAACTCAGGGCGTGTTAGCGCATTTTCGTATTATGTATCAGTACTTATGTTAGATATCAGCATTATGTAGTTATCAGTAAATGTGTTTAGATTTTAGACATATTTTTATGAATTTTCTTGTGTAATGAATATACCTGACATTTTTTTTATTTAAAAGTCATTTCTTTACATTTAAAAAAAAAAATATTTTCTCTTTAATCTAACTACAAGTCACCACAAATGATGACGTAAAACTCTCTAAACATTTACACACATTCTAATGACGTCAACAAAAAAAACAAACTAATTCTTTTGCACGCCTTCGCACCACTCTTGAATGCTTGAAATACTATGTATTCGACTTCCGGCAATGGCGGCCGTTCCCTGCGCTAGTGTTACCTCTCGATTCGAAATATTTTTTGGTAGTTTTAACGGGGTTTTTTAACGGATCGAGTAACTGAGTGTTGATGCACAAATGGCAGGTCAGGACATACAAAATACATATATACCTCATGGGTCTAGGACTTATGGATGCTGAGATCAAAGGTGATGACAGACGGACGGACGGACGGACGGACGGACGGACGGACAAAACGGGTGCAATAGCGCATTCGACTTCTCGAAAATGCGCTAAAAAGGGAACAACAACGTTTATGTCGTTTTTGAGCACCCGCTTTCTGAGGTGTCACTAGGGTTGGTGTCACCCAGTGCGGTAGGTCATGGTGTCACCCAGTGAGGTAGGTCATGGTGTCACCCAGTATGGTAGGTCATGGTGTCACCCAGTGAGGTAGGTCATAGTTACACCCAGTGTGGTAGGTCATGGTGTCACCCAGTGCGGTAGGTCATGGTGTCACCCAGTGACGTAGGTTATAGTGTCACCCAGTGCTAGGTCATGGTGTCACCCAGTGTGGTAGGTCATGGTGTCACCCAGTGAGGTAGGTCATGGTGTCACCCAGTGCGGTAGGTTATAGTGTCACCCAGTGAGGTAGGTTATAGTGTCACCCAGTGCTAGGTCATGGTGTCACCCAGTGTGGTAGGTCATGGTGTCACCCAGTGTGGTAGGTCATGGTGTCACCCAGTGCGGTAGGCCATGGTGTCACCCAGTGAGGTAGGTCATGGTGTCACCCAGTACGGTAGGTTATAGTGTCACCCAGTGAGGTAGGTTATAGTGTCACCCAGTGCTAGGTCATGGTGTCACCCAGTGTGGTAGGTCATGGTGTCACCCAGTGTGGTAGGTCATGGTGTCACCCAGTGTGGTAGGTCATGGTGTCACCTAGTGCGGTAGGTCATTGTGTCACCCAGTGTGGTAGGTCATGGTGTCACCCAGTGTGGTAGGTCATGGTGTCACCCAGTGTGGTAGGTCATGGTGTCACCCAGTGCGGTAGGTCATGGTGTCACCCAGTTCGGTAGGTCATGGTGTCACCCAATGCGGTAGGTCATGGTGTCACCCAGTGTGGTAGGACATGGTGTTACTAGTGGCGGCGTTAGGTAAGCGCGGGGCCTATTGCCAGCAATGACCCCGCGGGGCTAGAGTACTAGTACTACCGAGACACTGCCATTCCGATGACACAGTTTTCTAGAAATAACTATTTTAGTAAATCTATTGTGAATGACGTGTACACAAATAAAGGGATTGGCTGAATGGTACATCTGACCTATTTTCCGCTAACGTCTAGAGCTACGCTACGGAATTTGATATTCAAGAAGGATTACAAGAGTGCCTCTTTCGTTTCTTTCCAATCGTTTCCAGCATACGTTCTACCATCCACTCTTTGGTTCTACATGTATAGGCTATTAACCAGGACCAGACATGTTCAGGACCGAAACGCGGGGCCTACCTAAGCGCGGGGCCTGGGGCAGTCGCCCCAGTTGCCACCCTCAAACGCCGCTCCTGGGTGTTACCCAGTGTGCTATGTCATGGTGTCACCCAGTGTGGTAGGTCATGGTGGCATACCGTCACGATTTACCCCTTAAATCTCCTCCGAGTCCACAAATGCCAAATAACGGAAACATAAAGAATTTTACATTTTGGTGTCACCCCTTTAGATGGTGTCATCCGGCGCTGTCTGCACCCCCACACCCTACCGTAAAGACGACTTTGTCCACTTTGGGATTCTGTAGACCCCAAAATTTCATAAGTATAAGTATTTTGATGCTCACTCTCCTCTACAATGTCCCCGGATCGCATAGTCACGTCGAAGCCTTTTAATATCTTATCTATTACAGACGATCTTCTATAAAGAGAAATTATTACATCCCACGCTTTTTCACGATTTATGTCTATTCTTGCATTTTCATTAATTTTAAATGTTAATAGAGTCTTGGTTTTCCTGGTTTTACTAGGCAACGCATTGCACGTCCGAATTCCGGACGGGAAGAAAGATGAATTTTTATGATTTTATGTTTTGGTTCTTGCATATGGAACAAGAAAATAGATTCTATCCCCATGTCTATTTCAGTCTATTTAAGTATTTTATTAGATTTTTAGAAAATATTATAAATTACTACTTTGCTCTTTGTTCCTATATCATAATTTAAATATATANAATCGGTAAAATGTTTTATCGATTAAAATTAATTTAATCGATAAAATGGCGATTAAAAATAAAGAAAATAATTTCAACAATTTTTTTCGATTTATTAATAAATAATTAATTATTAATATTAATAATATTCTTTTTTTTACGTACAAACTTCTCCCTTTAAATGTTTTTTTAAAAAGTGTACACTTTAAAATAAGCAGTTTTTATAAGGATAAGGATATAAAAATCAATAAAAATTCTTTTGTTTTTTTAAAAAACTTAATGAACAATTAAAAAAAAATTAAAATTCATTGACATTCAATTTAAGTCAAGTACTTATATTTTAACATAACTCCTAAAAATTTTTTTATAGAGTACTTAAGTAATGGGCATTTTATGAAATTTTCAGTTTAATGGCGTCATACATCTTATTTTAAGCTTCAACTTTAATCCAAATTATCGATTAATTATTCGGTATTTTTTTTAAAAGTTAACGATTAAATTTAAATTAATCGATAACAGCCCTAAAAAATATACTTAGCAACAATCGTGTTGAGTTTAGTGGCGTCACTATGCTAGAATATCATGGTCAACGTTTTTGCCAGAGCAGCAGACACGGGTGTTGTCTATCTGGCAGTCTAAAACATTGGCTGACATCAAGTATATTGCACTGTGTGATCAATACCCCAAGGGCACAATTTATAAGATTTCATTTCGCTTGTTAATTTGCAGTGTAAGCTATTTAACGACATTTAGACTAACCAAAACTCTTATCGACGAAGGGAAGTAACTATAAAGACATCCGCTTTTAAAAGCAGTGAACACGTCAAATCATTAAAATTGAAGTTACAAATAAAAATAAGTATCGAATAGTTTGTCAAGGTAATATTATACACATTTATAGTTATTTCTATTGAAAACACAAGTCAATGCAAAGTATAATATACTACAAGTGCATCGTTAAATATTGCGTTTTAAACAAATATCAGGGCACTGATTGATCACTGAGTCCATTGAATTCATTGAAGTTTTGAAGTCATACAATTCATACAATACTAATTCTAGTAATACTAATACTACTAATGATACTACTCATACTCACTCATTGAACCATTGAGTATGATTGAGTTGAGTTCATTGAGTATTGAGTAGTATTGAGTCCATTGTTACTAAATGTTTGTTACTGTTAGCATTATCATTATAATTATAATTTAATTTAATAAATTCATGATTTATTTTGAAGTCTTTTCTGGTATTTTTCATTTGACATGTGAAATCATTCTCTTACTCTTACTGAACTTACTCTTACAGTTACACCTAGACCTAGTCCTAGTGTTTTTTGGAAAATGTTCAAAATGACTCAATAGTTATACGGCTAATTATTGTTGTACGGATCCAAGATGGTGGCCAGAAAGTTGGTAGCATCAAGGAATGTACGGTTGCTATGTTTTAGTTACCTCCCTTTGTTGTTCTATTTCCTCGGTTGTCTCCCTCACCGGGGGAGGGGTCTAAGGGGAGGGGGAACGCCTCCCCTTAAAATTTGAAATAAATAATAAAATAACAACGGGGTGGGGTTTGGGGAAGGCCCCTCCCCAAAATAAAAAAAGAAACGGGGGAGGGCGAACGCCTCCCCTTATAATTATTAGATAGGAATCATCGAATACGAAACTGCGGACATAGCGAGTGATGCAATAATCAATAAGCGCGCGAATTTGAAGACTCGCTCTTTCTCCGATTTGCCACCGTAGCGCAAACATCGCATTGGAAATTTATTTGTGATTTTCTAAATGGAAGAATCTGATTTAAGTGTTTTTCTAGTGATATTTCGGAAGGATATTACTCGAGAATTATTTAAAACGTGTATTTTTCGTGATTTTCTTCCATTGCCCGGCCCATTTCATTTTCAGCATTTTCCCCTCAGTTGGGACTTTTGATCCGCCCGCCATCTTTGTGACTTGCATAGCAACCAAAGATGGCGGCCGGAAAAGACCTTATTTCACCCTGATCCGTACAACGATAATTTACCATACCAGTTATACTTATAGTGCTTAATAATCTGCCGTTTAGTCTAGCATGAGTGTCTCTTACTTTATAATTTATATATTAGGCACTTCAATACTCATTCACGCATCAATCTGCGCATGTTGTAAATTTACGGAAATATTTTTTCAGAAAATTTTTATTAGCTCTACTGAGATCCCCGAATTAGTCGTTTTACGTCACAGTAATCAAAACACAAATAAATTTGGGCATCGAGTACGTCAATTAGTAGGTTTCCAGTGTCGCTATCACTATTCATGCAACGCGGTTTTCGCTGGAGAAATTTCTGTGTCTCTTGCAACATCGTTAAGCTACTAATGTCTTAAATATTCTGTATTTAATTAACATAAGTTACTCGGACTAAAATATAAGTAATAATCATATTAATTTTGTTTGGAAAATCATTGATTTCATCAATGTAGCCTTCCAACATAAGCGGTAGACCTCCATTCATATTTTGACCAAAAATCGGCACCGTAAAAAACAAATATGGCCGACTTTTTCTTGTTCACCGGCGTGTTAGTTTTCTAAGAAAGACTACTCAGCACTATAGTTTAAGCATAATTGCAATCATTTAACATCTGAATAAATACTAATAAAACAAAGATATTTATATAAAAATAATGTAAAAGGGATGATATCACTTTAATAAAGCCAATAATGATCTATGATGGATGAAAATAAATCGATAAAATTGAAATGAATAACCACTAGTATTACTATTATTAATTAATAATTAAATCACTATTAACTATTACTATTACTAACCATTAATTATTAGTAATATTAAAGTCAGTTTACAAAGAAATACAGGTCCAATTAATATTATACTTATACCATAATACTAATAGTTTTCTTGCATATAATTCTATAGTATTAGTATTAGTCACAGTATTAGTATATATTTTAATTACTTAGTTATATTATTTATAATTATGTGGTATCCTATTAAAATTAATTATTAGAGCATAATTAGAAATTTTTACTAATGCTAAGTCCAAACTGATACTTACCTTAGAATTAATAATGATAATAGTGATACTGTTGTAATACTTTTATTTAATATTTGATGTTAAACATTTTTTTTGTGGTTATATCTTACCATCTTCTTTTTACAAAGATGAGGACATATACATTTGAAAAACAATTAATATTTTATACATATATAAAAAAAAGAAATAAAAGTCAATTAAAACAGACATAGGAAACAGGAAAAGTTACAAGATATAAAAATAATATTTCATTGCAGAACTCTGAGTATCTTCCATTGCTAAATATGTATTTAATAAGTTCAGACAGATAAGGCAAGGACAATGGCACATGTTATGAATGACATTTTTAGAAATGTGCATGCAATAAATAATACAAGTTATTTACTCAGAAATTGACCGTAAAGATGTTCTTATCATCATTTAATGAGACACTTAAATCTTCAAATACTAATAGAATTTAATTTTAATTTGAAATTTCAGTAATCAGGTTTCAGGGTGTAGGGTATTTCCAAAAATAATTTATTTTAACTCACATTCAGTTTTATTTTAAAAGTCAAATACTTACCATTCAAACATTAAATCATAGTTATTGATTTAAATTTACAATATAACTAATTATAATACATTTGGCATGCAACTGTTTGTACTGATTTGTATTTATCTATTTATCTATCTATCTATATATATATATATATATAAATAATTATTTTCGCTATGATTTTCTTCAACAAGCTTTCAACTTTATTTATACAAAATTCAAAATCGTCATATATTTAAAAAATTCCTTGATCATTGTTTTGTAAATTGGATTGTGAATGTCTCCCGAAATTTGATAACCATATCTCTAAAATTAAAAAAGTTGTGAGGGAAAAAGTACAGAATTTTGAAATTTGGGTCACAAGTTTTTAAATAAATTATATAGGTTATATAAGGGGCAAAAAAAATTGACAAAAAAAATATCATAACTCCACTTCTACAAAAGATAGAAAGACAAAACAAGTTTTTTTGAAAAGGTCTTAGCAAGCCCTTTAAAATGATATATTAGTTAATCATATTGGACTACATTTAAATTTTCTGTCAAAGTACCTATATATATATATAAGACTAGACCATTTTTATTTTCACTATTATTCACTATTACTATTCTATACTCTTTCCAGCCCAAATTTTAATTTTTATCGGTTACGCTCATAAAATTTACTTTCTATAATAATAAAAACAAGAATCACAAAGATGCTGTATAGCAATATTGAGTACATATGTGTCTGATAATGCAGACAATTTTGATAGTATCAAATATAATGTTCAAAAGCTGTTTGCAGCAAATTGTAATGTTTCATAGGACCCCGTGAGACACTGTGCCCCTTGATCCACCGTGTTCCCTGATCCATTTGGTCCCTAGATCCACTGTGCCCCTTGATCCACCGTGTTCCCTGATCCATTTGGTCCCTAGATCCACTGTGCCCCTTGATCCACCGTGTTCCCTGAAACAGCTAATCATCATATTAAAATTATTGCATCACTCACTTGTTGTCATTTTGTATCGTTTATAGTTTTGCCAACTAATTTAGCTTTAAAACCAACCTGGGACCCAAGTTTTGTGCGACTTCTAACCACTACAGTTATTACATATGTAATGATGATTTTTTCTTTGATCTTTGACTTTCAGTGAATCAGCTTTGACAATGACAAGTTTGTACATTGTGTCACCACTGAACCTGCTGATACTTTGTATTTTCTGCTGTTCTGCTCATGCACAAGTAGGCAGGGACAAAGTCATCCACGATGGAGCTAGCATCTCACCTAAAGAACCACAGGGAGGCAAAGGAATAGATAAATTTGGACATGTTGAAAGCAAGCCTAAAAGTACAATCCGTATTGCTGACACACCAGAATGTGGTGAAGATGTCAAAAAACTTTGTTCTGATAAAGCCACTTTAAACAATTTCTTAGTTCTGGATTGCCTGCAAGACACAGAAAAGGTGAGCAATAAATCAGTTAGTCTATAGATTGTTATAGAAGTGATGGTTACTAGTCTATAGATTCTTACAGAAGTGAAGGTTAGTAGTCTATAGATTCTCATAGAAGTGATGGTTCATAGTCTATAGATTCTTATAGAAGTTATGGTTCATAGTCAATATATTCTTATAGAAGTGATGGTTACTAGTCTATAGATTCTTATAGAAGTGGAGGTTAGTAGTCTATAGATTCTTATAGAAGTGATGGTTACTAGTCTATAGATTCTTATAGAAGTGATGGTTACTAGTCTATAGATTGTTATACAAGTGATGGTTAGTAGTCTATAGATTCTTATAGAAGTGATGGTTAGTAGTCTATACATTCTTATAGAAGTGAAGGTTAGTGGTCTATAGATTCTTATAGAAGTTATGGTTCATAGTCAAGAGATTCTTATAGAAGTGATGGTTAGTAGTCTATATATATTCTTATAGAAGTGATGGTTACTAGTCTATAGATTCTTATAGAAGTGATGGTTCATAGTCTATAGTTTCTTATAGAAGTGATGGTTACTAGTCTATAGATTGTTATAGAAGTGATGGTTACTAGTCTATAGATTGTTATACAAGTGATGGTTAGTAGTCTATACATTCTTATAGAAGTGAAGGTTAGTGGTCTATAGATTCTTATAGAAGTGATAGTTTGTTTAAAAAAGACAAAAGGCCATGAAATAACCTGTTGCATGTTAACCAGTTAATGTTTTACCTTTAGCTTACAAACTCAAATATAAAGCACTCATTTGATATGTCAGGGTCTGGTGTTGACTTATTTGACAGCTTTGTACATTGATGTGACGATGTTATGTTTATAATAGAGCCATGTTACAGACACCATGGCTTTGATGTTTTTAAAAAATTTAAATCTTAAAAATGTTGACATTTTTTTCAATTTCAGGCTGCCGAAAGTCTTTCAAAAGATTGCAGTCATGTAAGTACTACCCCTAAAGATTGTCTTTTCTAAAAATTAGTTTTCAGTTATATTTGAATTGAATTAAATAAAAATTACTTTAGTACCCTCCAAAAGGACCAAAATAGAATTGATTTAACTTAGGTCTTTTTTTTTTCTTTCTCAGTATTTATGGAATTACAAGTTACAATTGTCAACTGACATACGCTTTGATGAGGCGTCATATACAGCTTGTAGCAATGATTTAGAAAAGGTTTGTATTGATATGGAAGTCTTTGAATATCAAGATAAATTATGTTGACAAAGATTTGAGATTTCTTACATCTTAACATACACAAAGCTCTTACATCAGAACATAGACAAAGTTCTTTCATTTGAACATATACATTGTTCTCCCATCTGAACATATACAAAGTTCATACAGGCTACCTTGAACTTAATATAAGTTTAAGGATCTGTTCCACTAAATGTTTTATAGATTGTAGATACCCACGGCTCAATATTTATTCAGTGATTTTAGCAAAGCAGTTTGGGAACCTAGCAAAAATATCTTTAAAATTTGAGTCACCAGTTAAGGTATAGTTTATTGAATACTACATATGAAAAACGTCATTAGTGATTGGGGTTTGAACATTATTTTTTGTTTACCTTTGATTTGAATTATTTGTTCCATATTATAAATTGAGTTGACATTACTTGTTCCATATTATAAATTGAGTTGACATTATTTGTTCCATATTTTAAATTGAGTTGACATTATTTGTTCCATATTTTAAATTGAGTTGACATTATTTGTTTCATATTTTAAATTGAGTTGACATTACTTTAGAATAATTCTGGCCAATTAAAAGTAACTATGGACATACATTAACTAGGGGTGTACAGAGTATGATTTTTTGCAGAGTACCGAGTAGTGGCGACCATGTTTTGCTGATGCCGAGTAGTTGAAGAAGTATTAACTTGCCATTAACCTACATTTTGTGACCTCAATTCCGTTGTTTACGTTACACATTTGAAGAGTACAAGGGAAGAAACGGCTATGTCACATTTATATAGTTTTGAGATATTCAAGTTTTAACTCTTAAAGTCGTAATGCGTCTCTTCCCGCTATCCGTAATGCGTCCCTAGATACCACTCTCGTTAGAAATGAGATCTTGGTAGTTTTAACGTTTTTTTGTTCAAAGATACGTTTTCGCTATACTTTATTACTAAAATAATAGTACTAAACTACCGGTAAATATTGTTTTAAACTCAGTACGGTCTTTTGGATGCGTAAAATAACCATTCTTAGCTTAAAAAGTGAAGTCAGTATGACAATAATATTATAAATTGATTTTACGCAAATTTTTTAATTTCGTAATACGGGAAATCCTTACGGGACTGAGGCGGAAGTTTATTGCAAACCCTTCTGCAACTTTAAGAGTTAAAGTTCAAAATTATGCATGTTTCTTATAAATAAACTAAATAGTATAAATTTCTAGTAGGGTCAGATGCATAATATTTTCATAAAGTTTCATCCAGAACATACTATTTTTGATCCTCTATCAGATACAGGGGATAAATAAAACATTTAAAAAATGTCACATAGCCGTTTCTTTCCTTGTACTCTTCATTTGTTTGTCATTTTGATTTTATTTTCAGGATCTATGCTATAAATAAAATAATATTTCTTTATTTTGCTTTCAAAAAAATACTTGATTAATAACTCATTTAACTATGTATAAACAGTAAAACTTATCTTTTAAACAAAGCTTCTGATGTGTTCTCAAGTTCCAGATCAAGACATGCATATAATTCACAACAAAGCCAATTCTCCTCTATACAAATGTACAAATAAAATTAGGAACTCCTTTTCAACTTTGACTTATAACTAATTCTAACCAATGTTAAATGGCGTTTGCACATGCCACTTTTTTTGAATGAAACAATGAGTACAAAGCAATGGTAATAGAGTCAAAATTAGGTTTAAGAATGAATGGTTGTCAACGACAACAAGTCTGCACACTGTACATTTTGCTATTACATGCAAACAAAATGTTTTAGACATGAGATTCTGCGTGCATCTTTGCTGTTTGAGCAATTAGATAATACTCGGCATTGGCATCACTAACACTGCCGATTGCTGAGTCTTTCTGAGTATATGAAAATTGGCAATACCGAGTAGCCGAACCAAGTATCGTTTCAGCCCTAATATTAACAAATGCTTGAAAACTTAATAGGTCTATTACCATTTTACAAGCTGGAATAGTTATAAGTAAAACCAGGTATAATTACGATATCACTGTTGCTCAAACCTATTTCTCAGGTAACTGCGTGCAAAGATTATGAAAAAGGTAAGGGCCAGATTATACCATGCCTCATTGACCACTATGAGGAAGTGAATTCCCAACCTTGCAAAACTTTCCTCAACAAAATGGCAAGCATCATCTTTAGCGACTATCATTTTATGGAATTCTTTTTGAATGATTGCCAAGAGGATATTAAAAAAGTCAAATGTGGACGAATAGAAAACTATGATTCAGAAGAGGAGTCGGAGGTGAGTCCCAATTAAAGTCATTTATTTATTTGAGTCTGAGAGTTTAAAAGTCAATTGTTAGTCACAAAGAATTACACAGAATCAGTCCAATTATTTGTATAATTTAAATGACTCTTTCAATCTTTTAAACAGAATCATTCCAGTTAATTGCATAATTTAAATGACTCTTTCAGTCTGCCCACAACCAGGGAGCAACGATCTCTTGCCTCAACTCTCACAGAAAAAATATCACCAAAAAATGCAAGAAATCACTGCTGAGAGTCGCAGAGTTGCAGTCAGACGACTTCCATCTTGACCGGCCTCTTTACTACGCCTGCCGGGGGGACAGGGAAAATCTTTGCCATGACGTAGTTGCCGGGGAAGGGGCTGTATTCAAGTGTCTGTATCAGCACCTTGGAGATCCCAAACTGACGGTCAATGTGAGTTTTGTTTTGATCACCCTGATACAGTGTTGATTATTTGTCTGGTGTGGATTGTCTCCAGCTGTTTACTATTTGATATGATGTCACCAAGTCTTGTTTTTAATGAATGTCATAGTACACGAGTTTGAACCATTTTTCTACTGGCTTCAAAGTGGCCATGCACAGGCCTGACAACCACTCCGATTTTATTGGAATTACAAAGATTTTTTTACACCAGATTCTGAAATTCCGACAAGACCTTCACAATTCAGATTTTCAGACCATTAACATTTTTCAATTTATAAAAATCTGAAAGTGACAAAAATAAATAATTAAAGTAATTAAAGTAGAATACGACAGAAAGTGATGTATTTTGAGGATGCCACTCCCTTGATTTTTTCCATTATTCAAGCGAACTTTGACCTCTAAAGCTTTCTTTGCTGGTCATCCATTTGTATGTCAATTCTTTAACAAGGCTAATAAAAATAATTCAGCTGTACTGTGATTTTAACAAAAAAATGTGGACAGGCTTTTAAAGAAATCTGCTGAAAAAGCTTTTCCATTGACTAAGCTTGAGCGTGATTGTACTAAAACTAAGACTAGTCTAACTAAATAAATTTTAAAAAAACATCATTCAACGTTTCCAAACAGTTTGAGTATTCGTAAAAAAAAAACCCCTTATTTATTCGGCCATCACCCTGTGATGAAACATTTGCAACCTGTGCCAGATTCTGGTGGGTTCAATGATAACAATTAACATATTTTAGCTCCAAAAAAAAAATACAACTGTTGCTAAATAATTATTTGTATAAATAGTAAAGTGAAAGTGAATTCTACATCTTTTAACAATTACTTTGTTATCTAAATTGGTGATTCAGTTTTAGTTACAAGATCAAAAGTTTTATTTAGCACCTATCTTATTGCCGGCAATAAATATCTTGCAAACATCCAACTTTTAACACCAGAGTCAAAGGAATGTTTCCAGAAATATAACAATAACAAGGGCACGCATTTAAAGCTGATACTCCTCTCTAAAAAAATTGTTTGTAACTAAAATCAATAGGAAAGCTAACTTCTTCAGTTGACCAAAGAACTATTTGACAGGTAAATGAAGGCAACTTGTGAGATGTTGGTAAA
The DNA here is from genome assembly GCA_002072015.1 of Radix auricularia. NCBI lineage: Eukaryota > Metazoa > Mollusca > Gastropoda > Lymnaeidae > Radix > Radix auricularia. The sequence goes on along the minus strand of MUZC01000966.1, from coordinate 110,210 downwards.
ATCAATAGCAAAGCTAACTTCTTCAGTTGACCAAAGAATTGTGAGACAAGTAAATGAAGGCAACTTGTGAGATGTTGGTAAAATCAATAGGAAAGCTAACTTCTTCAGTAGACCAAAGAACTGTTTGACTAGCAAATGAAGGCAGGCACTAGTGAGATGTTGGTAAAATCAATAG
>MUZC01000966.1:98850-109372 GCA_002072015.1 Radix auricularia | reverse complement strand
TATGTATATATTTGTATATATATGTATATATTTGTATACATATGTATATATCTGTATGTAATGTAAACACTTCAGCAATGTTTTTTGACACATTCTGTGGTGTTCTGTAGACAACCATGCAGATAACTTAACATTTATTTAGTATTTAGTTATTTAAACCAGTGGTCCCGGGGTGCCGTGACCCAGCGCGCTGACCCCTATACAGATGTTTTTCTTGACAGGTCTGCATGTACATTATTGATCTGGCTTAACATAATTACTTGATTATCAAATGCTGGTTTTTTTTTAATAACCTATTTGGAGCTAAGTGTTGGTAAATCAATATAAGCAGGATGGATTAATTTTTTTTCTTCTTTTTCACAGTTTAATTGCGGTTTTGCCATTTCTAGTTTATAATCATTAATTTCAATATAACAGACTAGATCTATCCAAACATTTTGTATGTGTCTTGTTTGCTTTAAACCAGTTAAACCACTCTGTCAGTAGTAGATTCATACATCTAAGAAAAAAATGACCTGGCAGTGCCATAACTGAAATTCTGAGTTTCAGAAATAAAATCGTTCATCTAAGAAATTATACAATGACCTCCTTGTATTTTATTATCTTACTATAAAAAAATTATTTCAGTGCAAGGAAAAATTAGAAGCAAGACAAACTCTGATTGCAGAAGATGTTAAGGCAGACAAATCCTTCTACAAGGCTTGCAAAGCAGACATAGATAAACACAGGTGTGTCAGAGGAAAGGGTATTTCAGATGTTGATGTGGACGATGACCTGAAGAGATCTTCTGTTCTGCTGTGCTTAGAGAGAGCTCAGAGCAATGAGGGTAAGTCAACTACTGGACAGCGGTGTTTCTTTTAAGCTGCATGGCCACACAGATAGCTGACCGATGTCACGCAGCAGTTAAGAATTGTCGCGCATCAAGTTTTGTAAATTACTGCACAAAAAAATGGAGGCTGTTCAACTTTGCATGCACATTTTTTACTTAGTACACGGACCAACGAACATGAGAGGGAACATTGCTGGACAGATGTCTTTTCTGTATGGTCTTGATTTGATCTCTTGTTAAGTTGTACATGAAAGATATCACTTGACCAACAGCAACAAATGTCCATGTGTGGCATGACTAAGTTGGAGACCACAAAGTCAGTCGATCCTTTAGTAGCTGTCATGTGTTGATTTATTGGTTTAACAATTGAAACAATTGTAATCTGTGTCAATGTTTTTCCTGTGTTGTGAACCTCACTTTCTTTAAACTGAACTGGCTGCATGTGAAACTCTGTTCTTATTATTTCCAGACAAACTTTAGAGGGAGTATAGAGCTGCTTATCTTATCTGTTACAGACGCGCCTTCTATACAGAAGATTATTACTTTCTATGATTATCTATGGTTTGTGTTTAGTCCGGCATTCTTATTAGAGTTTTAAATGCTGATAAAGCGTTGGTTTTCCTGGTTACTTCAAGCAACCCATCCGGGTCCAAAGTCCGGATGGGAAAAACAAGAATTTGTATGTGTTTGTTTTTGAAATAAGTTATCTTTGTGTTGTATCTCTAAATTACAAGTAATGGCTTATGTATAATTATTAGTTTACTCTTGGTTCTTCTATCTTCTAGTGTTTCAAGGTTTAATAATTTAACTTATGGTGCTATTCTTGTCAGTTTTGAATATTCTCCAGTAAGGAATCTGGCAGCTTTAAAAAAATTTTTTTTTCTAGTTTATCAATGTTTTCTTTGGTGGATGGGTCCCATACAGAAGATGCATATTCTAGTATAGGTCTCACCAGAGTGAGGTAGCATTTTAGTTTTATAACCTTATGACATTTGTAAAAGTTTCTTTTTATAAAACCTAAGTTTTTGTTTGATTTTTTAATAACTTCATTGACATGGGGATTCCAAGATAGTTTCTCAATTATTATGACTCCTAAGTATTTGGCATCTTTAGTTTGGGTTAGTTTTTTTCCCCGAATGAAATATTTTGAATTTATTTGTTTCTTTTTCTTTGATAATCTTAGCAGTTGACACTTTTCTTGGTGAAAAGACATACTCCAGTTAGTTTACCACTTTATCAATTCATATAAGTATTTTTGTAAAATTTTGCTATCTTGTTCTGAATTAATTGCTCTATAGATTATACAATCATCAGCAAATAACCTAACTTTTGTTCCTGTTGAGATGTTGTTGAGAATACTACTCACAACCATGGGTTTATCTTGCCAAATGTGAATGTTAATGTTTAATGGCATAAGTTGAATTCCATAATCTGTAAATGGTTTTTAGAATCCACCGCAACTGTGTCCCATTTATTAATTTTTTAAGACCCTAAAACTGAAAGGAAGCTGAGCCCCGAGTGCCTTCAAGAGATGTTTGAGCTGCGGTCAGAGCTGATGCAGGACTACAAGATCAGCCCCGAGCTGGTCAGTGCCTGTGAGATGGAGATTGAGAAGCACTGTAAAGGGCTAGAGGCTGGCGGTAACACCATTAGTTGCCTCATGAAGACCTCCGTGTCCAAAGTCGGGAAAAATGAAACAGAATTCAGTGCCCAGTGCACTGCTCAGGTCAGTCTGTTAATTGAATGTGGGAATTTAGTGGTCAGTGGTCCGCCACTCTTTTGATGAAACAAGGCAACAGCTAGAAATGACTTCTTTATTGACCATATTTGGCTTGATACAATTCTCCTCACTCCGATGAAGCACATTTTATCCTTTAACTCTTAAAGTCGTAATGCGTCTCTTCCCGCTATCTGTAAAGCGTCGTAATGCGTCCCTAGATACCACTCTCGTTAGAAATGTGATCTCGGAAAGCAAAAACTCTTCAATGCTTGAAAAATGATGTATTTGACTTCCGTCAATGGCGGCCGTTGCCTGCGCTATTTTTTTCACTCGATTCGCGATGTTTTTTGGTAGTTTTTTTTTTTTTTCGAAGATACGTTTTTGCTATACTTTATTACTAAAATAATAGTACTAAACTACAGGTAAATATTGTTTTTAAACTCAGTACGGTCTTTTGGATGCGTCAAATAACCATTCTTAGCCTAAAAAATGAAGTCTGTATGACGATAATATTATAAATGGATTTTAAGCAAATTTTTAAATTTCACAACCGGTTGATCGTAATACGGGAAACCCTTACGGGACTGAGGCGGAAGTTTATTGCAAACCCTTCTGCGACTTTAAGAGTTAATATGCATGTTTAAAGTTGGGATCTACCGATATATCGATATCAGGTTATCGGTAATATCTGTATCGGTAGCATGTATAGATCCCGATATTGATGTAACTGATATTTCTTCAGAAGTGACATTTTGAGAAAAAACAACTATCATTAAGATTTAAAAATATCTCAACAAATTAATATATCGATCCCGATACCGGAATAGAAAGAACCAAAAGAGACCTAGTAACAATATCTAGAGCCACGATATAGTGATCCATGTTCTATTTTTACTATGTTTTGTGAAATCACAAGACAATGCATCAAATTTTCAAATTGCGTAGTCTGATTTGACATCAAAGGGCGTGTGATGTCACCGATGCCAGCGTTCAGTTGTCTGCCGTGATGCCGGTAACTAAGCAAATTAAAACAAAAAATCGTTATCTAGGTTAATTCTGCTAACTGTGATGACGTGCATTTGTATATTATTTATATACAAGAATATTAAGAACACGCTTTGATGTCACGGTCGCTCGCGAATTAACTCTGATATTCTGTCTTAACACAAAAAATTGTTATAAGCTAATACCGACTAATTAAAGTTTCAGTTAACTGGTCCTGATTAAACGGGACTGGTCCTGATCTAAGGACCGGTTAACCATTAACAATCTTAATTATTATTAATAAAAAAATAGTTTGATTTGTTATTTTAATTTTATCCCGATTATTACGGTATTACTTTATGTATCTAGTTGCTACTGATACAGATATTGCCGATACCCTGATATCAGAACTGATAGATTGGCACTCATATGGGAAAAAAATATATATTTGTAGATCCCTAATTTAAATGAAAATTTGAATATTAATGCTAATTACTGCTACTCTAGACACTTAAATGTTGGAGTCAAAAATCTTCCCATGATCCCAATACTGTGTCATAAAATTTTGAAATATTTCAGATCCGTCAACTCCTTCACATTGCCAATCCACTTGAGGATATCCGCCTAGACCGTCCACTACAGAGGGCCTGTGGGGAGGTCGTAGCTAAGGCCTGCCATGATCAGAAACCTGGGCAAGGACAGTGAGTCCAGTATAATTTTATTTGGATACAACTGGATACTTGTTCAACTTTCATACCGTCATCTATTCTATAGCTATGACATCCTTCTTTAAATCTAGTTAATCTATCATTGATACTAGTTAAACTATCATACCATCATCTATAGCTATGACATCCTACTTGATACAAGTTAAACTATCATTGATACTAGTTAAATTATCATTGATACTAGTTAAACTATCATGCCATCATCTATAGCTATGACATCCTACTTGATACTAGTTAAACTATCATTGATACTCATTAAACTATTATTGATACTAGTTAAACTATCATTGATACTAGTTAAATTATCATTGATACTAGTTAAACTATCATTGATACTAGTTAAATTATCATTGATACTAGTTAAACTATCATGCCATCATCTATAGCTATAACATCCTACTTGATACTAGTTAAACTATCATTGATACTAGTTAAACTATCATTGATACTAGTTAAACTATCATTGATACTAGTTAAACTATCATTGATACTAGTTCAACTATCATTGATACTAGTTCAACTATCATTGATACTAGTTCAACTATCATTGATACTAGCTCAACTATCATACCATCATCTATAGCTATGACATCCTACTTGATACAAGTTAAACTATCATTGATACTAATTAAATTATTATTGATACTAGTTAAACTATCATACCATCATCTATAGCTATGACATCCTTCTTGATACTAGTTAAACTATCATTGATACTAGTTAAACTATCATTGATACTCATTAAACTATCATTGATACTAGTTAAACTATCATTGATACTAATTAAATTATTATTGATACTAGTTAAACTATCATACCATCATCTATAGCTATGACATACTACTTGATACAAGTTAAACTATCATAACATCATCTATAGCTATGAAATCCTACTTGATACTAGTTAAACTATCATTGATACTAGTTAAACTATCATTGATACTAGTTCAACTATCATTGATACTAGTTAAACTATCATACCATCATCTATAGCTATGACATCCTACTTGATACTAGTTAAACTATCATTGGTACTAGTTAAACTATCTTACCATCATATATAGCTATGATATCTTGATTGATACCAGTTAATCTAAACTATCATAGATAATAGGTAAACTATCTTTGATAACAGTTTAACTATTATTGATACTTATTATACTCTCACTGATACTAGTTAAACTATCATTGTCACAGGTTAAACTATCTTTGAAACTAATTATACAAACATTGTTAGCAGTTATAACAACATTGATACTAACTAGTAATACAATCAATCTGTCATCTGTTGCTATGATGTCCTATTACTTAATGTCAGCAATTATGGATTAATTTCTTAAGTCACAGCTTGAGTTTAATCCCATGTGTTGTGTTGGGGATTTATTTATGGGACATAAATTATAGATTTGTGTCCTAATCTGATTTTAGATTTCTGATCATGTTTAGCGTTTAATGCCCCAAAGCGTGGTAACGGGCGATTGGTCTGTATTGTCGAAGCGTGGTAATGCGCGCCTCGAAAGAACTCTCTTTAGAAACAATATCACAGAAAGTAAAAAAACTCTTCAGTGCGTGAAAGAAAACGTATTCGACTTCCGGCAATGGCACCGTTTCCCTCCCTAGTGTTATTGCTCGATTTGCGAAGTTTTTTGTAGTTTTTACGTGTTTTTTTTTTTTTTGAAGATGCGATTGTGCTATACTTTATTATGAAAATAATAGTTCTAAACTACTGGTAAAATAGATTTAAAATCAAGACATTCTTCTGGTTATGTAAAATAACCATTCTTATTTTGAAAAATGAAGTAAGTATGACAATAATAATATAAATAAATTTTATGCAATTTTTTAAATTTCATAACCAGTTGCTTGCAATACGTGAAATTTTTACGGGATTGAGGCGGAAGTTAACAAAAAATCTTCTGGGGCATTCAAAGTTAGTAAATATAATAATAATAAAAGTAAGATTAATTTCTTCACGATGGTAACTGGATGGCTTAATAATCTTGTTATTTAATGTGAAGATATTTTTCACTACATTTGAAATATGGAAGAATGAAAGAAAAACTTCAGTGCTCTTAAAAACATGAAAATTTCTCTTACCAGGGTTATCTTGTGTCTGCTTGAGAACATTGATCATGATGACATGAACGAGGAGTGTGAGGACCACTTGTTACAGATTCAGTACTTTGCTGTTAGAGACTTTAGGTGGGAATACTGTCTTTCTACTCTTTCGCTGTCACCGTTATATAGCTAGGGGCAATAGTGGTGACACTGTCATCATTAATATCTAGGGCTATTGTAGTGACACTGTCATCATTAATATCTAGGGCTATAGTGGTGAAACTGTCAACATTATTATCTAGGGTTATTGTAGTGACACTGTCATCATTAATATCTAGGGCTATTGTGGTGGCACTGTTAACATTAATATCTAGGGCTATTGTGGTGGCACTGTTAACATTAATATCTAGGGCTATTGTGGTGACACTGTCAACATTAATATCTAGGGTTATTGTAGTGACACTGTTAATATTAATATCTAGGGCTATTGTGGTGACACTGTTAATATTAATATCTAGGGCTATTGTAGTGACACTGTCAACATTAATATCTAGGGTTATTGTAGTGACACTGTCAACATTAATATCTAGGGTTATTGTAGTGACACTGTTAATATTAATATCTAGTGTTATTGTAGTGACACTGTCATCATTAATATCTAGGGCTATTGTGGTGGCACTGTCATCATTAATATCTAGGGCTATTGTGGTGGCACTGTTAACATTAATATCTAGGGCTATTGTGGTGACACTGTCAACATTAATATCTAGGGTTATTGGGGTGAAACTGTTAACATTAAAATCTAGGGCTATTGTAGTGACACTGTTAATATTAATATCTAGGGCTATTGTGGTGACCCTCAACCTGCTCTTATTCGGTTCTATGTCAATACAATGATATAATGATACGATGTAACTATGATACAATGATGTTAATGGTGTATTTTCCTCTCCATGTTTGATTCCAACAGTTTGGACGTAAATCTCTTCAAGCAGTGTAACAAAGATGCCTTGAATCTCTGCAAGTCCAATGGATTCTATGATCCCAATTCAATGGAGCCTGAACAAGGTCCGTTAGTTTTCTCCTGCCTGCACAGACACATGATCTCAGAAGATCCTAATGATAAAAAGGTTAGTGATGATGTACTAACCTGAACTAATTGTTCTTTAAATTCAGTGAGCATAGTCACGTTGTGTTAAATCAGTACTGTGACACTATGGATAGTGTATGTTGTGTATGTTGTAGAAAAACTTGGATGATTGATGTACAGATGTTGTAAAGAACCTAGGTGTTCTCGTGTTTAGTGTCTCTAACTCTTTCCATCTATTTCTTCACACAGTGCACACTCTTGGTTACTTAATGCTCAAACACCAACCCAAAGACTAATGTACAACTAAATTCTGTTTAATTACTTGCTTCGTTAATTATGGTTACTCTAACACTTGTCCCTATCTCAATCCCTATTCCGAACTATTCCTATCTACATCTGTTTGTCTGTGTGTGTATCCCTGTGAGTCTGTGCCCCAGTCCTCATCCGTGAGTCCCCTCTAATACCCATTAGCTCCGGCCCCTGATTCCCATTGTCCGAAAGTCAACTGTCAATCATCTTGTACTTGCCCTAGGTAAGACGGGGGTGGGTTTGATTTGACGTAACCGATCTCTGTTCACTAATCCCCATTCCCTCGTCCGCTGCTTTGACTGGTTCCCAATTGTCGGTGTCCTTTCATCATGTTCTCATCTTCAAAGAATCGTTCGCGTCTTCCATGCTCTTGATTTCTAATTCAAGCAAGGTAGCGTGTTAATTTCACATTTTGCACCTCTGGACTCGCCCGTTAGTCACGCCGCACCTCGAAGGACCAAACATTCTCTAGAGCCCTAACCGCCCTAAATTCCCGACAATATGTTGTGTTTGGATAGTAGAAAAACTTGGCTGATTGATGTACAAAAATGTTGTGTAGAATAGCGGAAGCAAAATTTCATAAAAGACATCAATCAAAGTTTATTGTCTTATAAAATTCGTCTTACTTACTACTTAAACTATCCAACATCAATAAACGTGATGTGTGATCTTTTTTAAAAAAAAATTAAACCCAAAACGTTTTGATAGTTTTGAATGTTATTTTAAATGATTGAATGAATATTGTGGGTAAGAACAACGTCAGAGAAAGACACAGTCAGGCCAGTAACATAATCAAACCAAGAGGATGTTTGACACACATTATGATAGTTTTTGTAATTACCCAAACATTCTGAAGTAAACAGGGAAGACTTGAAGTGAATAAGGAAGACATGAAGTGAATTGGGAAGAAATGAAGTAAACAGGGAAGACTTGAAGTGAATAAGGAAGACATGAAGTGAATTGGGAAGAAATGAAGTGAACATGGAAGACTTGAAGTGAATAAGGAAGATATGAAGTGAATTGGGAAGAAATGAAGTGAATTGGGAAGGCTTGAAGTGAATTGGGAAGGCTTGAAGTGAATAGGGAAGACTTGAAGTGAACAGGGAAGACTTGAAGTGAAAAGGGAAGGCTTGAAGTGAAAAGGGAAGACTTAAAGTGAACAGGGAAGACTTGAAGTGAATAGGGAAGATTTGAAGTGAACACCAAAGACTTGAAGTGAATAGGGAAGATTTGAAGTGAACACCAAAGACTTGAAGTGAATAGGGAAGACTTAAAGTGAACAGGGAAGATCTGAAGTGAACAGGGAAGACTTGAAGTGAACAGGGAAGACTTGAAGTGAACGGGGAAGACACGAAGTGAACAGGGAAGGCAGATATTTAGAGATGCCTTGAAAGTCCACTAAACTAAAAATTTTGATAAAATATATTGCATCCAATTATTCTACAATCAACGGTTGCCCACGTTTGTGGACCTGAATCAATGGCCCATTTCAGGATAGCATGTTTATTTAATGTACAGCTTTAGTTGTGACATAACACTGAACCAACAGCTGTTGCTGCTTAGGCATTTAATCTAAGCCGCTGGCTTCAATACAACCACATGTTTTATTTCAATGGCTTCTTTTGTACGTGATCTCCAAGTCTAATGACAGTTTTGTCAATGGGGAAATAAAGACAGGATAGAAGGGAGGGCATTTTAAATAAAAATTTGTCAACAGATGTTGATTCAGATAACATTGTTATAGCCCAGGGGTGAGGTTGACTTGAATAAACTACTCAAGCCAAGAGTTGGATTTTAAAAGTCATTTATTTCTTGGACTTGAAAATACAAATATGTACCAATTAGGTCTATATGCACAAATATATAACAATCAGGTCTACATTCAAAACCATGTAATAGGGTCTACGAGAAATAAAGCCAGTCCAAGGACGTTCCGCTGTCTGTTAGGTGGCATGATGTACCTGCCCTCCAACCGCCGTCTCGTCCGTACATGTGTATCACGTCAAAAATACTATTCATTTTAGTCATAATAGAAAACCCTGTAAAAATAAAGTTTTTGAGTATAAATCCCAACACGTACCGCTCAAATAAAGTATTGGAAAAAATACTGCACAAAATATAACTCGCTTTGAACGTCTGCGTAAACTTGGTCAATATGTAAATGAGATTTAATTTTTCTGATTGGCTGTGGGAGTCTCTAGGAGTTTGAGGGACCAATCGCTATCAAATATTATAAACGATATGCACAAATATATTAAAAATCAGGTCTATATGCACAAATGTGTAACAATCAGGTCTATATGCACAGATGTGTAACAATCAGGTCTATATGCACAGATGTGTAACAATCAGGTCTATATGCACAGATGTGTACCAATCATGTCTATATTGTCTACAGAGAGATTTTCTGTACTCTTGATGATATATCTTGTCTGTACAGTTGATGTTATATTTTGACTGTACACTTGATGTTATATCTTATCTGTACACTTGATGTTATATCTTTTCTGTACGCTTGATGTTATATTTTGACTGTACACCTGATGTTATATCTTGTCTGTACACTTGATATTATATCTTGTCTGTACACCTGATGCTATATCTTGTCTGTACACTTGATGTTATATATTGTCTGTATACTTAAGTTATATCTTGTCTGTACACTTGATGTTATGTGTTATTGTCCATGCACTTGATGTTATGTGTTATTGTCCATACACTTGATGTTATGTGTTATTGTCCATACACTTGATGTTATGTGTTATTGTCCATACACTTGATGTTATGTGTTATTGTCCATACTC
>MUZC01000966.1:71066-95474 GCA_002072015.1 Radix auricularia | reverse complement strand
TATTGTCCATACACTTGATGTTATGTGCTATTGTCCATACACTTGATGTTATGTATTATTGTCCATACACTTGATGTTATGTGCTATTGTCCATACACTTGATGTTATGTGCTATTGTCTGTACTCTTGCAGCCTTCAAGGGGGTGTGTCCATGAGATCAAGAGAGTAATGAGAGAGAGGTCCTCAAGGGTTAACTTGATTCCAGAAGTGGAGGAAGCCTGCATTTCTGAGCTGTCTGATCTGTGCTCAGATAAAGAATTCAAACAATTTAACGGGGTAAGTTGGCCATGTAAACATCGACTACCTGCAAGCCTATGTCTAGTAAGACATTCTATAAAATACCTGGCAGTCACACTTTGCCTATGTCTAGTCAGACATTCAGTGTAATACCTGGCTGGCACACTTTGCCTATGTCTAGTCAGACATTCAGTGTAATACCTAGCTGGCACACCTGCCTATGTCTAGTCAGACATCTATATAATACCTGGCTGGCACACTTTGCCTATGTCTAGTCAGACATTGTATATAATACCTGGCTGCCACACTTTGCCTATGTCTAGTCAGACATTCTATATAATACCTGGCAGGCACACTTTACCTATGTCTAGTCAGACATTATATGTTATACCTGGCAAGTACACTTTGCCTTTGTCTAGTCAGACCTTCTATATAATACCTGGCTGGCACACTTTGTAACACTGGATTTATCGCAATAGAACTTTGAGCAAGACTTGTAAAGAGCATGCTTAACAGTAACAGCTTTTCATGAAATAGTTCTTCTAGTGATATTAGATCAACTTAAAATTTACTTACAAATTTAAATAAGCCTTCCATCTCCTTTCATCTACATTACTTTTAAATCTGTACCTGTATGAAATTTTCAAATTATTTTTGTTATATAATTTTTATTGATTTTGTTTTTTACCTGTTTTGTATAATCTTTCTGTAGATGCATCAGTGTTTGTATTTTTTATTTCTTCAAGCTAAATGGAGTTGTGCCCCCCTCCCCCTCCACTTATTTTCCTTATTTTAGTCATGAATTTAATTTTGTCCCCCAGGAAATGGAGTGCCTGCAGGAAAATCTTGAGAACCTGAAAGATGACTGCAAAGATGCAGTGAGCAAGTTCACGGAGGAGGAGATGAATGACATAGAGTTGGACAGGATCCTCATGAAGTCCTGTACACCCATGATTAAGAAGTTTTGTCCTGTGAGTCCTCCTGGGATGTGTCGTCTTTGTCCTTGAATGTACCAGCATTGTACTTGAATGTACCAGCATTGTCCTTGAATGTTCCAACGTTGTCCTTGAATGTACCAGCGTTGTCCTTGAATGGATCATCGTTGTCCTTGAAAGTACCATGTCTAAGTTGCTGGCTTATTGACTGTTATAAAAGGGTCCAGTAAATTCTGTCTTGTTTATCTGTCTATGACTGTTATAGAAGGGTCCAGTAAATTCTGTTTTGTTTATCTGTCTATGACTGTTATAAAAGGGTCCAGTAAATTCTGTCTTGTTTATCTGTCTATGACTGTTATAAAAGGGTCCAGTAAATTCAGTCTTGTTTATCTGTCTATGACTGTTATAAAAGGGTCCAGTAAATTCAGTTTTGTTTATCTGTCTATGACTGTTATAGAAGGGTCCAGTAAATTCTGTTTTGTTTATCTGTCTATGACTGTTATAGAAGGGTCCAGTAAATTCTGTCTTATCAGTCTATGACTGTTATAGAAGGGTCCAGTAAATTCTGTCTTATCAGTCTATGACTGTTATAGAAGGGTCCAATAAATTCTGTCTTATCAGTCTATGACTGTTATAGAAGGGTCCAGTAAATTCTGTCTTGTTTATCTGTCTATCATCTGGTCTGCAGGTTACTGTTACAAGTGGTCATACCCAATGATCCTCCCACTAATTCTAAAACAGTCCTAAATACTTCTCTATTTTCTTATCGTCAAATTTCCCAGGACCTTCTAGAAAACCAGGCCATGCCAAAGGAGGTGCTAGATTGCCTGATTGAGCACAAACACCACAATGAAATGAATGATAAATGTGCGGCGGGCATTGAGCACCATCAACTGGTGAGTCATTTTTTGGGGGGTGATGTTGAGGTGTTTTTTTCTGTCTCAAATTCTTACCTCTTTCTGATCCCTTGTTATAGTTCCTACAGCTTTCAATTTCCATTCATTGTTTATATTATATAGCTTTCTAATTTTTTTTTTCTATTGTAACCCAGGGCTTCCCATCACATGAGGTCAAGTAGTCAAATAATAATATATTGAGTCCATCTGATATTACAACATTATCCCCAAACCTATTATATTATGTTGAGTCAATGGAAAAGACATAAACAGGGTAAGGGTTAGCCTGACAGGATGTACCAAAACGGCGAACGTTTCAGCAAAGAGCCTTCCTCACCCAACAAACAATACACAATTTAAACGAATATAAAAAAATAAAAACTTAGCTGCGCTGAAACCCAAAGAATCGATGAATGTCATTAACTCTTTGGATTTCACCGCAGCTAATTTTTTTATTTTTTATACTCGTTTATTAGTGTATTGTTTGTTTGTTCGGTGAGGAAGGCTCTTTGCCGAAACTTTTGCTGTTTTGTTATGTCCTGTCAGGCTAACCCTTACAATGTTTACGTCTTTTCCATTTACTTATTTATAAGCCTGATTGCTGTCTCACCCCTCATTTTGTTCACTATATTATGTTGATAACATGTTATGACATGTAACAAATAAACTAAATACTCCATTGACATGTATGTTAACTGTTCTGAATATTCCAAGATATCAATGAAAGACATCAGATTCAACCATAAGTTCCGAGATGCGTGTCGTAAGTCTATTGAAGAATTCTGTGTGAAAAAGAAAACCAAGTAAGCCATTCTCATTTTTTCTGATATTGTTTATTTTAATAAGTCAATTACTGATGTTTGTTTATTTCATTTAAGTTAGACTTTTACATTATTTCTGAGATTTTTCGGTAGGGATTTAGTTAAATAATTTTTATGATCAGTTCTGTATAATGTTCTTCTGTAGATTTTTGTTTTTTTAAATGTTGTTGGTAAGTCCTGCAGAATGGTATTGTTCTGATCATCAGGTGTGTCCCTGTCAATGTACTCTAATTTACTTCAGATGTGTCCCTGTTAACGTACTCTAACTTACTTCAGATGTGTTCCTGTCAATGTACTCTAATTTACTTCAGATGTGTCCCTGTCAACGTACTCTAACTTACTTGAGATATGTCCCTGTCAACGTACTCTAACTTACTTGAGATGTGTCCCTGTCAATGTACTCTAACTTACTTCAGATGTGTCAACGAACTCTAATTTACCTCAGATGTGTCCCTGTCAACGTACTCCTAATGTTTGTTTCAGATTTGATGTAGTGTCTTGTTTGAGTGAGCATGTCAGAAATGATACACTGTTGGACAAGGAACAAAGGATTGATTCCAACTGCCAACGACAGCTCCGCTTTGAACTGTTGCAGAGGGTGAGATGCCTTGCTCACTTATAGCTTTGACCAATGTGATGCATTGCTAACTTAAAGCTTTGACCAATGTGATGCATTGCTTACTTAAAGCTTTGACCAATAAGATGCCTTGCTCACTTATAGCTTTGAACAATGTGATGCATTGCTAACTTAAAGCTTTGACCAGTAAGATGCCTTGCTCACTTATAGCTTTGACCAATGTGATGCATTGCTTACTTAAAACTTTGACCAATAAGATGCCTTGCTCACTTATAGCTTTGACCAATGTGATGCATTGCTAACTTAAAGCTTTGACCAATAAGATGCCTTGCTCACTTATAGCTTTGACCAATGTGATGCACTGCTAACTTAAAGCTTTGACCAATAAGATGCCTTGCTCACTTATAGCTTTGACCAATGTGATGCATTGCTAACTTAAAGCTTTGACCAATAAGATGCCTTGCTCACTTATAGCTTTGACCAGGGAATGACTGAAAGAATTCAGTTTTCTCATACCAAAGTTAAACTCACATAACCTTTAAATATTTGTTTTGGTCTTGAGAGACCTATGTCTCTTCTGTTTTTTTTTAAAAAAATATTTTGTATACTCAGTAACCTTTAACTCTTTTTCTCCGTAATTATTTTCCACGTTTTGACGGAATTATCTATTTTGGAAATTTGTCGCGAGCTACCATGCCATCTTAAAATGTTAATAACTTTTTTATTTTTTAACAGATAATGATATATTTGGTATTGAATCAAAGGGAAATGAATGATGTTTTTAGGCAAAACAGACTCCTGACCTTATTTCCATAAAATAATATGATTTTGTTGTAATGAAAATAAAGTTTAATTTAAAAAATTTTAATTTTTTTTTTACAAAACTTCATTCAAAGTCACTAAAATTTAGATTTTTATCTAAAATGTAATAAAGTAGTGTTTTTTAGAAACTATATTCATTTTTTCACCAAATAGAAACAATGTCACTTCAAATAAGCAAATAAATATAATATTACAGCTCATTATCCATGGTCACCCACACTGGAAAATTAATACAAAAAATTGAGCTGTTTACAATGGAACTTGAAGCTATACATATTGTAACTAGAAATTGTTTTAAATTATATCTAAAACTGCACTTAGTTTTAGTGAAAAGTTTAGCAGCTTTCAAATTACATTACATATAGTCAATATTATTATTTGTAGTATAAATATTCATCAAGATTTGAGACGTGGGTTTTATCAACAGATGACTTGTCAACTTATTTTTTTTATCAACTACTACTACTTAGGACTACTAGTACTAGCACTAAGACTAAGCGTATGAGTATGTTTCATCGGCAATTTAAAATTAATATCTCAATAATCATTTTAAAAAAAACTATACCTTGTTCTTGTTTATCATCGTAGTATTTAGAATAATATTAGATCAATAACCAGATGAGCTAGTTGAATATCCATGTTTGTAAACAAACATAAAAACGAAAATGAAAACAAGCCTTTCAAACGCTTCTTTCGTGGTGAAAACACGTTCAAACAATCGATTTCCGACCTATTAATTCAAGGGAAATCATTCTAGAATACATTAAAACTAATTTTAGTTAAATAGCTATGTAAAGAAACGAAACTATTCCCTTTTAATAAATCAACGCTCCCATCGTTGATCCGACAGAAACGTCATTTTGAAATCAACGATGGGAGCGTTGTTCCGGAGAAAAAGAGTTAACGAACGTTATTTGTCTTATTTGTTTTATCTAGTACTATTATTACAGAGATAGTTGAAGAGCTTAGTGTTAAAAGTACTAGAGTCTTAAAATAAGCATTTTGGGATGATCAATTTCTAATTTATTTTTAGCCTCTTAAATGATAGCATTTAATATTTTTAGGATGTTAAAAAATTGTACCCAATTACATTGCATTGTCTTCAACATTTTACAATAGATTCGTCTAAACAAGATGTTGAAATTTAGATTGAATTTGGCAAAAATGTGAAATGAGTACTTTTAGCACTAGGGTCTTCAATTGCACTTTAAATACTTAATGCACTTGTGTGACGGAACATAGATATTCTCAAATTAAAATTAGTAATCTATAAGATATCATTGAAAATTAGTTATTATTAAGAATTGAAAATAAATTACATTATCATAAGTAGAAAAGTGTTTTCAAATTCATTTGCTTACCATTCCTCAAAATGTCATCGTTATTATCTCCCTTTAAAATTCTTGTTAACTTATTTAATTAGGTCTTTAGAAACTTGACTATCGTATAAAAAATGACATCTCTTTGTGTTCTTTCTTTTTTCCTCCAGGGTGAATCTATCAACCTTGACCCTGCTCTAAAGAAGGCGTGTAAAGATGACATCCCTAGAATGTGTGGAAACAAAATGGAAGGGGGTGGAGAGGTTTGTGGGTTTTACTATTTCCTTTCTTAGAGAGGTGGAACTTAAACCATGAATTTAATCCTCTAAGTTATTGTTAGTGTAGTGATCATAAAGGAAAAGTTGTGCACAAAAATTGGGGCATGGTGGTCGAGCTCTGTGTGCCTACAAAAAGATTTAGGTTTCGAATCTCAGTAAAGTTAGTTTTTTTTCTGTGTCCCCGAGTCCAACCAGCTCGGGATGGATACCCGACGCTAGTTAGCTACACAATCCACTCATAGCCGTTACCTGTGAATGCTGCGTCACTTGTCAACATGCCGTCACGGTCCGTGCAGTCTTACAAGAACATAGGAAGCAAGAATCTTCTGCACAAACGAGCATCTGTTATGTTTAAAAAAATATTCAGGGTCTTGCACAGGGTGCCTGTCATAACACTCTACTCATATGTTTGTTTGTGAACTCCCAAACATTAAAACACACAGATCACATATATATATATATATATATATATATATCATACAAGTTTAGCCATACATACTTATATCTGTACTACATATTCTCTGTGGTGCAAAATATCTCCAGTTTAAACCAATCTCTCTTTGCACAGTTGCTTGATGTTACAGAATGTTGTCATGCAACATCTTCTCTATAAAAAAAATGTTTACTTCTGCCCATGCCTCTTGCCTGAGCCATTCCCTGGCTTTTACCATTAAAACTCCTTCTGGCAGATTGAATTAAAAACCATTTATCAGGGACACTGCCATCAAAACTAAAAGTTAGTTCCGACCACTACTTCACTGGTATATTTGAAGTTAGATGCCATACGACTGACGACTGTCATACAAAAGTTAGCTCCGACCACTACTTCACTGGTATATTTGAAGTTAGATGCCATACGACTGTCATATAAAAGTTAGCTCCAACCACTACTTCACTGGTATATTTGAAGTTAGATGCCATGCGACTGTCATATAAAAGTTAGCTCCAACCACTACTTCACTGGTATATTTGAAGTTAGATGCCATGCGACTGTCATACAAAAGTTAGCTCCGACCATTACTTCATTGTTAACAACTGTAATTAGTAGCCTTAAGTCTATCAAAGACTTCTGATGTGAAGGTGTTCAAAAACCTTCTCTCAATTTGTAGCTAGATTGAGTCTGGAAATTTCATTTGTTAAAACTCTTCCCTCAACATTTCTCAGATTTAACTTGTTTAAACTTTCCTCTACATTTCAGATGCTGGAGTGTCTTAAGGCTCACAAAAAGAAGTTGAGCGCATCATGCCATCTCGTTGTCTTTAATAGGGAGGTAGGTAGTTTCCCTTTGTTGATTTTAAAACTTTATCACACAGTTGTTCTGTTTGAGTTTTATATATCAAACTAACGAAATGTGTTTATATTTTATCAGTTGTAAGTTTGGCCAAAGATATGTGTAAATAATTTAGTTGTAAGTTTGGTTAAAGATATGTGTAAATAATTTGGTTGTTGTAAGTTTGGCCAAAGATATGTGTAAATAATTTAGTTGTAAGTTTGGCCACAGATATGTGTAAATAATTTAGTTGTTGTAAGTTTGGCCGAAAATATGTGTAAATAATTTAGTTGTAAGTTTGGCCAAAGATATGTGTAAATAATTTAGTTGTTATAAGTTTGGCCAAAGATATGTGTAAATAATTTAGTTGTAAGTTTGGCCACAGATATGTGTAAATAATTTGGTTGTTGTAAGTTTGGCCACAGATGTGTAAATAATTTGGTTGTTGTAAGTTTGGCCACAGATATGTGTAAATAATTTAGTTGTTGTAAGTTTGGCCAAAGATATGTGTAAATAATTTGGTTGTTATAAGTTTGGCCAAAGATATGTGTAAATAATTTAGTTGTTGTAAGTTTGGCCACAGATATGTGTAAATAATTTGGTTGTTGTAAGTTTGGCCACAGATGTGTAAATAATTTGGTTGTTGTAAGTTTGGCTACAGATATGTGTAAATAATTTGGTTGTTGTAAGTTTGGCCATAGATATGTGTAAATAATTTAGTTGTAAGTTTGGCCAAAGATATGTGTAAATAATTTGGTTGTTGTAAGTTTGGCCACAGATATGTGTAAATAAATTAGTTGTAAGTTTGGCCAAAGATATGTGTAAATAATTTAGTTGTAAATTTGGCCAAAGACATGTGTAAATAATTTAGTTGTAAGTTTGGCCACAGATATGTGTAAATAATTTAGTTGTTGTAGGTTTGGCCAAAGATATGTGTAAATAATTTAGTTGTTATAAGTTTGGCCAAAGTTATGTGTAAATAAATTAGTTGTAAGTTTGGCCAAAGATATGTGTAAATAATTTAGTTGTAAATTTGGCCAAAGACATGTGTAAATAATTTAGTTGTAAGTTTGGCCACAGATATGTGTAAATAATTTAGTTGTACATTTGGCCAAAGATATGTGTAAATAATTTAGTTGTTGTAAATTTGGCCAAAGATATGTGTAAATAATTTAGTTGTTGTAAATTTGGCCAAAGATATGTGTAAATAATTTAGTTGTTATAAGTTTGGCCAAATATTGTTTCCTATTAATATTGAGGATGTCAATTATTTCTGTTACATTACAGAAAGACGAGGCTCTTTTTGGAGACTACACACTGCGTAGTGCATGTAGGAAAATGATCAGGGTAAGACAACTAGACTATTATGTATGTAGGAAAAGCTGTTTAACCCTGTCACCACCAACAAAATTTTAAAATGGATTTCTAATACGTAACAGTTAGACTAAGTCTTAGTCTACAAGAAATTTCTTTTTTATACAACATAAATATAAATACAACGTAAATATAATAGCTTAAAATTAATCTAAACCTCATTGTTTGTTTATTATTTTTTTCCGGGTTGTTATTTTTAAAATCCATAGATATTAACTTTTGATTGTTTTAATTGCTTCCAAGACCTCTCTGTCGACTGCCAGTTATTGTAATTTAACTTGTTATCGTAATTTAACTTGTTATTGTAATTTAACTTGTTATTGTAATTAAACTTTTCATTGAACTGAACAGAAATTCTGCAGCACTGAAGGGGACGAGGCCGACATCATGAACTGCTTGAAAGCTAATCAGAACGCTGACGACTTTGAGGACAGATGTCGCCAGATTGTTTTGAGGCGCCAGGTTGAACAGTCACGAGGTTTGCAGCTTTCTTGTTTTAAACTCTCTAGTTATGGGGGGCACCCTGTACTTAAATCTCTGGTGCTGTTACATATAGTACTGTAACATGTGGCACTGCAGGACTGTAACTTATAGTACTGTAACGGCACTGCAGGACTGTAATATATAGTACTGTAACATGTGGCACTGCAGGACTGTAACATATAGTACTGTAACATGTGGCACTATAGGTCTGTAACATATAGTACTATAATATGTGACACTGTAGGTCTGTAATATATTGCGTTGTCTTTCCTCCCTGATGTGTCGTCTGTCCTCCCTTATGTGTTGTCTGTCCTCCCTGATGTGTTGTGTCACCTGCCTGATGTGTTTTCTCACCCGCCTGATGTGTTGTCTCACCTGTCTAATGTGTTGTCTCACCTGCCTAATATGTTGATTCACCTGTCTGATGTGTTGTCTCACCTGCCTGATGTGTTGTCTCACCTGTCTGATGTGTTGTCTCACCTGCCTCATGTGTTGTCTCACCTGCCTAATGTGTTGTCTCGCCTGTCTGATGTGTTGTCTCACCTGCCTGATGTGTTGTCTCACCTGTCTGATGTGTTGTCTCACCTGCCTCATGTGTTGTCTCACCTGCCTGATGCGTTGTCTCACCTGCCTCATGTGTGTCTCACCTGTCTGATGTGTTGTCTCACCTGCCTCATGTGCTGTCTCACCTGCCTAATGTGTTGTCTCGCCTGTCTGATGTGTTGTCTCACCTGCCTGATGTGTTGTCTCACCTGTCTGATGTGTTGTCTGACCTGCCTCATGTGTTGTCTCACCTGCCTGATGTGTTGTCTCACCTGCCTCATGTGTTGTCTCACCTGTCTGATGTGTTGACTCACCTCTCTGATGTGTTTCCCAGACTACAGACTGAATCCTCACCTGCAGAAGGCCTGCAGACTGGACATCCCCAAGTTCTGTGCCCAGTTCTATGACGGCAATACAGAAGATACAGAGATGGAAGGAAAGGTCATCAACTGTCTGAAGAAACAGTACATCAAGAAATCTAATGTAAGACTTACAAGTAGACAATAGGAACAAACAGTACATCAAGAAATCTAATGTAAGACTTTCAAGTAAACAATAGGAACAAACAGTACATCAAGAAATCTAATGTAAGAC
The DNA here is from genome assembly GCA_002072015.1 of Radix auricularia. Lineage (NCBI taxonomy): Eukaryota > Metazoa > Mollusca > Gastropoda > Lymnaeidae > Radix > Radix auricularia. The sequence continues at coordinate 85,325 of MUZC01000966.1, read as the reverse complement.
TTTCAAGTAGACAATAGGAACAAACAGTACATCAAGAAATCTAATGTAAGACTTACAAGTAAACAATAGGAACAAACAGTACATCAAGAAATCTAATGTAAGACTTTCAAGTAGACAATAGGAACAAACAGTACATCAAGAAATCTAATGTAGGACTTACAAGTAAACAATAGGAACAAAACAGTACATCAAGAAATCTAATGTAAGACTTTCAAGTAAACAATAGGAACAAACAGTACATCAATAAATCTAATGTAAGACTTTCAAGTAAACAATAGGAACAAACAGTACATCAAGAAATCTAATGTAAGACTTTCAAGTAAACAATAGGAACAAACAGTACATCAAGAAATCTAATGTAAGACTTACAAGTAAACAAAACAAATATATTAAGCAATAAATTTGTTCCAAAATTTAAATACTGAAATAACAGAGAAGCATGGGCTGAGCCTTTTCAAAAAAATATAGTTTTTGACTGCGTAAAGGGAGAGAGCCCCGCTAGAGCCCAATGTTGATATGTGGCTATGTTCTCCCCACAGAGCTTGTCCATGGAGTGTGAGCTCGAGGTGAAATCACGAATCAAGGAGGCTGCCCTTGACATTAATCTGAATCCGGTATTGATGAAAATCTGCAAGAGTGATGTGAGTTGCTGCTCCTTGTTATTGGAAATTATAAGTTGTCTGTGCCGAGTCTTTGTTGTGTCTGTGTTGAGTCTTTGTTGTTTATGTGTTGAATCTTAGTTGTGTCTGTGCCGAGTCTTTGTTGTGTCTGTGTTGAGTCTGTGTTTTGTTGTGTCTGTGTTGAGTCTTTGTAGTGTCTGTGCCGAGTCTTTGTTGTGTCTGTGTTGAGTCTTTGTTGTGTCTGTGTTGAGCATTTGTTGTGTCTGTGTTAAATCTTTGTTGTGTCTGTGTTGAGTCTTTGCTGAGTCTGTGTGGAGTCTTTGTTGTGTCTGTGTTGAGTATTTGTTGTGTCTGTGTTGAGTCTGTTCTGAGTCTGTGTGGAGTTTTTGTTGTGTCTGTGTTGAAGTATTTGTTGTGTCTGTGTTGAGTCTGTTCTGAGTCTGTGTGGAGTTTTTGTTGTGTCTGTGTTGAGTATTTGTTGTGTCTGTGTTTTTATTTTTTAAATTCATTTTATTTTTGTATTGTTTGTTTGTTGAGAAAGGCTCTTTGCCGAAACGTTCTCTGTTTGGTTACGTCCTGTTAGGCTAACCCTTACCATGATTAAGTCTTTTCCATTTACTTTTTCATAAGCCTGTTTGCAGTCTCACCCCTCATTTTGTTAACTATAACATATTTTATTATTTTTTTTTAGTCCGGTAACCTCTTTTTTTTTTCGAGGTCATAAGGGATGTAGACACTGGCGGAGGACTTTCTTAGCGTTAGTCATTTCTCAACATTTTTAAAGTGGCATTTACGTGGGCTGGATCCCACGCCCCTCAGCTTGTTAGGCGAACGCACTATTGACTTCGCTACCCAGCCGCCAGACGTTATTACCTTAATAAATTTACTTTAAATCAAGGTTGGTCAACAACCTGTTCATACTACCCTAGACATTATTACCTTAATATATTTACTTTGAAGATGTAGCTGCCTCAAGTCAGTTGTTATTTCTCTCCTTGTGTTGTGTTCATGATGCTTTAAAAATGGCTAGATACTGAATGAAAAGCCAAAACAAATTATCCTCTGTATTTAAGTAGAAAGTAATAAGTGATATCTCATTTTCACCCCTTCTGATAATTTAAAATTTCAGCCCGATTCATTTTATTTTCCTTCTTATTGTGTTCAGATCAAGGAATTTTGTTTAGAGGAACTCATGAAGCGTCGCACAGGCAATGAGGCTGACGAAGACTCTTTGAATTTCCTTGGTGGGAAAGGGACCATTGTGGAGTGCCTCAAGAAAAATTTCCAGAAGCTGCAGGATCAAAAGTGTCGAAAGGTTTGTTTTATCGGCAGTCGGTGTCAAGCTCGAAAGCCATCACCTGTTAGTGAGTTTGTCTTTAAATATTTTTTTTGATGCATGACAGATGCTTGAGATAAAAGAAGCTATTTATTTGAGTTGTTGGTAGCTGAAGAAGTTGTTGTTAAGATGGGAATGGGTTTCTAAGATAGGCACAACTTGGGTTTCTAAGATAGGCACAATTTGGGTTTCTAAGATAGGCACAACTTGGGTTTCTAAGATAGGCACAACTTGGGTTTCTAAGAAAGGCACAACTTGGGTTGTTAAGATGGGCACAATTTGGGTTTCTAAGAAAGGCACAATTTGGGTTTCTAAGATAGGCACAACTTGGGTTTCTAAGATAGGCACAACTTGGGTTTCTAAGAAAGGCACAACTTAGGTTTTTAAGATGGGCACAACTTGGGTTTCTAAGAAAGGCACAACTTGGGTTTCTAAGAAAGGCACAACTTAGGTTTTTAAGATGGGCACAACTTGGGTTTCTAAGATGGGCACAACTTTGGTTTCTAAGAAAGGCACAACTTAGGTTTTTAAGATGGGCACAACTTGGGTTGTTAAGATAGGCACAACTTGGGTTTCTAAGTCACTGTTTTTCTCATGTCCCCAGGAGGTGGCATACACCATTGCCGAAAGTCACACTGATGTCCAGATTGACCCACTACTTCATTCTGTGTGTCAGAAAGATTTGATTCAGCTGTGTAGGAATGTGGCACAAGGTCAAGGCCGACGTAAGTACTGGTGTTTAAAACCTAAAAATATCATTAAGATTGCACTAACATATGTTGAAAAAAGAACATGTATGCTGTGGGCATTGAGATAAATAAAAATGTATCAAAAATGAACTCTTCTTGTGCCATAAGGTTTTTGGAAAAATTCCGCCTCTGTGCCGTAAGAATTTCCCGAATCGCTATCAACCGGTTATGAAATTAAAATTTTTTGTAAAATCCATTTATATTATTATTGTCATACTGACTTCATCTTATAGGATAAGAATGGTTATTTTATGTCTCCAAAAGACAGTATTGAGTTTAAAACACTATTTACCTGTACTTTAATACTATTAATTTAGTAATAAAGTATAGCAAAATCGCTTCTTTGAAAAAAAAAAGTAAAAACTACAAAAAACGTATCGAATCAAGCGATAGCATTAGCGAGGGGAAACAGCCGCCATTGCCAGAAGTTGAAAAGCTTGTGATCTGCCTCTCATCAAAATAATAATACTATTATCAGTATTAAATGATTCCAATGTATGTTAAAAAATATCTAATGTTTGTGTCCTGTTGTCTGCCTCAGAGATGTCCTGTTTACTTGCCTACCTGGAGAGTGATCCCAACTCTATGATGCCAGGATGTAGGGAGATGTTAAAGGGCCGCAAAGATTTATGGGAATATGCTGCCAAGGTGAGGGTCACAGCGTCACATTTCATTGAACTACAAATATGTTCATTATTTTATTTCATTTACTACAAATACAGCTGAATTCATTATATTCAGGGCATGTTTTTTTTTTTATTACTCTTATAAGCCAACTTTTACGCAGTCTTCTTGTGATGTCTTATCAGGCTCATACATATCTGTTTGTGATGTCTTGTCAGGCTCATACAGACCCTGTTTGTGATGTCTTATCAGGCTCATACATACCCTGTTTGTGATGTCTTGTCAGGCTCATACAGACCCTGTTTGTGATGTCTTATCAGGCTCATATATACCCTGTTTGTGATGTCTTGTCAGGCTCATACAGACCCTGTTTGTGATGTCTTATCAGGCTCATACATACCCTGTTTGCATGTTTTCCATCTACTTATCTATAAGCCTGACTGCAGTCTCACCCACATTATGAAAACTAACAAGCAGCTGTGATTTGAAAGATTATAGTGACTGTACATATATTAGTACACGCCGTTAGCTTCCCTTGATAATATATTACAGTCTAGTAAGCTAAACGTACCTTGTGCGGCCATCCATAAAATTTTGAGGCTGAAAATTGCATTTTTTTTTAATGTCATACCACCACCACCCCCATTTGTGCATACATTTAGCATACAAACACCCCCCTCCCCCCTTTCCATTCTGCCAGGCCAGCAAAATGAATATTTAACAATTAAAATCGTATGACTGTCTTGTTTTGATATTATCCCATACTAACATGATAAAAAGAAAATCCATTTGTCTTGTCTTTCTGACTTTAAGTTTTATTGGCCACTCGTGTGCCTATAATGAGTTAGAGAAATTTGTTCTTAGTTTTGGGCTCATTCATATTGGCCAGTTATTACGATGTGGACAAATTGCTAACGTGGCCATGTTCAATAAATTGCTGGAGAATATTACATCTAAAAGTAATCATTAACTGATTTGGGTACTGCATACAGTCCATGCTGGTTTCAAGCATTGTTCCCTTAGTTTTGTTTTAGAAAGTTTATGGCTTGTAAAATTTATTATTACATGTTAAACTTTCAATATACTATAATACTGTTACAATTAAGGTTGTTAAGACCGCTCGTTTTTGAGGACCGACTAACCGTTCAAAAAAAGACCGGTTAACCGGTTAACCGCTCGTCCTTATATTCCTAATGTTTTGAGACCCATTTGAGAACTATCAAGAGAATGTTGTCGCCTGTCATCGTCTGATGGCATCAAAGCCCGCTTCCCCCGCTTGCGTTCAGCTCTTTCCGCATTGCCCTCAACTCAAAGAATTTTTTTTTAATCCAAAAAATTAACTAAACAGTGATGGTTAATGGTCTTTTTTATATTTTATTTTGGGGACTCGTAGTTCACCGGTCTAAATAAGAGGACAGGTTCAATTGTTCGTTAAAGTTAGCGAGGTTTTTTCATTAGTTTCAAAAACCAACGCCTCGCCCCGTCCGTAGTGACGTCATGTTTACCTCTCTTGTGTGCGATGCCGATCAACTCGCGTATTAAAATTAATAATATAATAAAATTGTAAAGCTACGGAGTAAACGATGATAAAATGGAATTTATTTTAAAAAACGTATTATTTTTCAATCGTCAACTCGCCAGAATAATTGAATTTTGCGACGCACACGCTCCCCCTCCCCCGTTTTTTCTGTTCAAATAGGGTTTGAGCTACATTCGGCGTACTATTAATGTGGTAATCAAATGCCTATAACTAGCAGGAAAACTGTCACTAAAAGACCGAACTCGAATTTGTGGGCCGATTAATCGCCGGTATCTTTGCTACGTCTTTCAAATACCTCTCGTAATATAGGTACATGTACTTCACTAAGCGGCGTGCGCCGATAAGTTTTTGAATGCCTGAACTGAAACAGACTATAAACCGGTGATCAGAAAATGCGGATAGGTCACGGGGTCATATGCTTTTATTATAGCTTTCTTTGTCTTTATAAGAAACAGACTATAATTAATATAAATAGAAACAGCCTCGGCCTTGACCGTTGTTGACATCAAACGCGCACTGTGTTAGCTCTCGTACAGTCTCGACAACTAACCAGCTGGATCATGGTATCGCTTTTACTCACCGCGACAAAGCGAGAGGGAGAGGCGCGAGGCGCGTTACCGCTTGTGTTGTTTTTTTTCACTACGTTATCGCTAGTTTTTTTTTTTTTTTTGTTGTTGTTTTCTTTTGGGTTACACGGTCCTACGGTCCTGAAAAAAGATGACCGGTCCTGGTCTGAGGACTGGTTAACCGGTTAGCCGGTTAACAAGCTTAATTACAATGATAGTTTACATTTTCATTACCTGAGTCTATAAGGCTTTGAATGTGGCATTATTTATTCTAAACTTTAAAAAAAAACTGAATATCTCTCATAAAAATAATCATGAATGAATCATAATTTTTCATTTTGGAAGAAGTCATGAGTTGTTTTTTCTAAAAAGTGGGAACCACATCATAGTTGTGTTAAGAAATATTGCAAAAATTCATAATTCATTTATAACCAATTTAACCCAGGTGGCGCCAGCTGAGAGCTTCCAGGAAATCTACGACCAAATTTCAACATCACCTTCCCGCAACTATTTCTTCGCCATCCTCTTCTCTGTTGTGGGCGTTATCTTCATAGTGGGCCTGACGTGTGGTCGTGTCACCAAGAGAGTCAGGGCTGAGTTGAAGAACAAGTGAGGCCAGGTGTTCTCATCTAAGTGAGATTTGCTGTGTGTGTTACTGAGTGTGTGACTGTGTGTGTTACTGAGTGTGTCAAAGGTCAAATCCTATGTGTGACTGTATGTGTTACTGAGTGTGTCAAAGGTCAAATCCTATGTGTGACTGTGTGTGTTACTGAGTGTGTCAAAGGTCAAATTTTATGTGTGACTGTGTGTGTTACTGAGTGTGTCAAAGGTCAAATCCTATGTGTGACTGTGTGTGTGTGTGTGTTACTGAGTGTGTCAAAGGTCAAATCCTATGTGTGACTGTGTGTGTTACTGAGTGTGTCAAAGGTCAAATCCTATGTGTAACTGATCTCTAATTGTTGGCGTTATGAGGACGTTGGTTAAAAAAAAAATATTAACATATTTATAATTTTACTTTCCTTAACGGCTGTTAGTTTGTTTTTTTTTATTTGGCCACTGAATAATGTGGTACATTTGGCCTCAGAATAATGTGGTACATTTGGCCTCAGAATAATGTGGTACATTTGGCCACTGAATATTGTTTCTGGAGTATTGAAAATAACTCCTAGAATTTTCTAATAAATTGGTTTAATTTTTATTTTTTAAAAATTTTCTTGTCTGGATTTGGAGATGAAAAAAACAACAGTATTTTGTGTACAGCTGGATGCGCATAGTTTTTTGAATGCTCATCTGCTGGCTGTTGGTGCATGTGGTGGATGGGAAATGTATTCATGAAAAAGTATTTAGAATAAACAACAAAGTTTCTTTTTAATGTGTCTGGTATGTATACATTTAGAACAAGCAAACGGCTGTTTAAGAGCCAGCACAGACTCTCATTATTGATTAAAGAATGAAGCTTACTGAAAAGCCCTTAGTTCCAACTGAAAATTTTGATGGAAACTCTTGTCTTTGGATTGTCTGTGTAAAACCAACCGTCCACTACTGGGCTTTGAATTTATGGATTGAGTCAAATTAAAAACTCAACCAGTTATTAACCTTGATTTTTGTTAAATCCAAAGAACAAATTAGCCTGGATTTATCCCAGAATTCTATCAGACATATATGAACAAATAGACATACATATATGTACAAGTAGACATACATATATGTACAAATGAGAAATGTTTATGCTAAATATAATGAATTATTTGTGATAAGGTTTATGGAGGAAATCTACTCCATAACCAAAATGCAGTAGATTATTATTTGGATTTTGTTTTTGGTTTTTTACAAATGGTAGTCATTGATTGTTTATTTGTGTGGGTGTTTGACAAAATCTGATTTATTTTGTTCTATTTGTTTCAGTATTAGAATGTAAGAAGGTGAAAGTGTAGAGTTGCATGAAGTGTTTAGTTGTTTTTTTCCCACAAGAAGACAACAAGAAGATTTTCTTCACATTACCTTTCCTCAAAAGATTTGATGAAAAAAAAACCTTTGTGCTGTTCACATAATTATATATAACTAATATACATGTATAACTCATTTTTTATTTTTGTTACAGATTTTTTTTTTTTGGTTTTGCTTTACAAACTTATTCCCCGGGTGGAAGCCGTTACTACATTTGTTTAGTTTTCTAGTTTTATAAAAATGTGGGTTGTATTCACTCCAATGTTTTTTTTTTTTTGTGTTAAATTTTTAATATTTCCACTGTGAATATTTTCTATTATTTGAACAAACTTTGTGTACATTGTATTGAAATCTTGCGTACATGTTTATATATCACGTATTTGTGCACTTATGATTCCACCACTTATTCATATCTAGTGTTGTAGATGTCAGACTCTCAGACTCTGCATGTTCACTGTACGGGAGGCTAACTTTAAACAAATTTCTTCTGCCACCTTATTGTTTACGTCAGGGTAATAAGAACTTAACTGCTAGGAGAGTTGAGGACTTGTTTTATTGACCCTGGCACAGATCAACATTTGACGTTGGCTGTAACATACAATAATAACTTCTTGGACTCTTTCTTCTACTGTTGTGATAAGTTTGGGCTTAGTGTTCATTGATGGCTTGCACCACTTTAAAAATTCCATTGAAAGGAGATCTTGGCCAGTTAATGGTTCTCCTTACCTAACAGAGCTCTGTTACTTTTCTTACGGATTCAATATCACTGACAGCTCTTTCTCCCAATGATCTAGAATAAGTTCCATTGTGGTGGTTAATGTCAGCTTGTACAGCTCTCAGAGGAAATATTTTATTATTATTATTGACTAATATCTTGACCAAATGTATATCTTCCTTGACTAATTAATTTGTGTCATCCAATTTAAGTGTATTCATTGGTTGAATTGCTTGCAAATATCCTTTCTACATCCCCTTCCCACTCCATTATTCTGAATGACTCTTTATAATAAAATTCTCAAGTTCCACTGCAGCGACTATTTCATTATTTCATTAATTAATTAATTTTTTTTTAAAAACTTTACTTCAGCCACAAACTTCCTCCCTGCATTTTTTTACCCCCTTCCCTTTTTTTCATCTTTCCTTTTTTTGAATTTTTGGTTTAAATGATTGAACATATTGTCATTGCTAACTGTATGTTTGCTTGTTAATGTGACAGATTTTTATCATTCTTGCATTGTGTATGTTAAAATATAAATCATTCTTTATGTTAACCTCATCCCATTATAACTATCATGAACGTTGACAATTCAATGTTAAGTTTGATAAAAAAAATTGAAGTGACAAATATTTTCTGACTTAAAAAGGCTCAAAACTTACTCATGCAACCTGCATCACACAAATTGTTTGTTAGGTTTAAAAAAATATATATATGTATTAATATTATATTTATATATTTTTTTTTAAAGTACTGTAAACAATTTTTTGTGTTTAGGGATAAATCTTCTAACCTATCAGCAGTACCAGAAGATTTTATTTATTTGATTTTCTCTATTTTTGATGCTGGCAGAGTTTTAGTTCTAGCCCTGATATTTAAAAATTTTAGCCACAGTGAGTGAACCTGGCTTCTATCTAAAGTATGGGGAACTTTCACAATGTAATGCAAGAATTTTAATTTGTTTGTATAATTAATATCTTTTCTGAATAGTTTTCGGTTATGTATTTGAATTTAAAAAAAAAAAGAAAAGATATATAATGTATATGCTTTATTTAAATAATTTTTAAAAAGCACATAGAAATTTTACCTTTTCATAATGAGAATAAATAAAGCTAAAAACAAAAATGATCTCACATGTCTTACTAGCTAATGGTTTGTATAAAAAAAAACAACTATCTTCTCTAGCATTACCGTTAGATATATTTATTAAATAATAGATTGTATTTTGTTATTATTTTCCATCAGCTGTCATTCTGAAAATAGAGATTTTGAATTGAAAATACCACTTAATAAATAAAAAAGAAAAAAAATTTAATTCTTGGATTCTCAAAATTGTTTTCTTTTTAAAAAAAAATGTTTTCTCTTTTTAAATTGTCAAAACTAATGACAAGGGAAATATTTATTACAACATAATCTTTCATTGTAATGTAATCTTAGCTTCTTCAAACAGGAACATTACACACATCAATTTTTGATGTTTTCATTAACTGCTATGATCACACTCTGAATATTTGAATGATTTCTGACCTGTTTCAGCGGGTAATGTGTAGTAGTGGGGTCAACATGAAACAACATTGGCTGAGCTGATTCTAGTATTTTATCACATAACAAAATAACTTTTCTCTTAAACTTGACTTCACTTTAAAAATGTTTTTTGTTTTAGTCAAACCCAATAAATACTCTTTTACTTTTAGTTTTCATGTAACAAACTAGTGTCTTGACAGATGTTAGCCTTGGATAACAGTGGATACTATGGGAGTGAGAAGAAAAAATATTTATTAAAAAAAAAACATTTTTGAATGGTTGTAATTGGGATAATGGGAAAACTGGATTTAAAATGATTGATAACATAATATTGTAAAGAAAAAAGTAATTAAAGGCTGTGCATCTGAGGTATTAATGTATGCTTTTAAATAAGATTCAAGTCTTGTATATGTTTTGTTTTTAGCTGTCTATCAAGAGAATTCTTCAGTGATCGTGTTGTTCAGAGTAACAAAACAATTTTAAGTTGAATGACATCTTTTGTGAATTCGTTATTTATTTTTAAGTCTAACCCATAATTGTAAAAAAAAAAAAATCTTCTGGATAATCCACTCAAAATGTCCCCAGTGGCGGCGCACTCGACTAGCGTACCAATATGGTCACGGGTTCAAATCCATGCGAAGGCAAAGATTTGTTTTTCACAGGGCCTAGGGCGTCCCTGATTCCACCCAGCTCTGAATGGGTACCTATAATTAGTTAGGCGCTGAGTAATGCATGGAAACCCCATAGCCATGACCTGTGAACGCTGCATCACTTGCCAACAGATCATCCTTCATGGTCTGTGGACGCAATTATCTTCTGCATAGAAGGAGCGTCTGTACTTCTAAGATAAGATAAGATATATTATTTAGTTATATATATATATATACATTATTTCAATATCAAGAGACAAAAAAGTAAGGACTTCATTGTGTAAGTTGCTATAATGACAATAAATGTAAGTTATGCAATGGTTTGTTTTAGTCTTATTATTTTGAGAGTAATCAGTGTGGAGATGTAACAAGAATAACTATTGTAGCAATGATAACAAGATTAATTAATTAGTGTGGAGACTGCGAAAAGAACAGTGGCGTAGCGAAGGGGGGCAAATGCCCCGGGGGGCACTTTGCCAGGGGTGGCAAATTCCTGGTCGTTAATTAGTGTCTAAGAAAAAATCATAAGAAAGTCTAGCTTTTTATCGAAATCAAAGAAAATAAATAACATAAATAAAAGATCTATCCTAAGGCATGTCAACTTTTCAAACATCAAAACTTCAAACTCCTTATTGGATATAAATTCTTCTGATAGTAGTGCTACTGTCCTAAAAAGTACTTAAGTAGTATGACAAAGTATCACTGAAGTAGCGGTAGCTTAAATGATTCTTAAAATTTGACAGCCGCTCCTGTTAGGAAATCAAAATTTATTGTACATGAAACATGAGCCAAGCTCGGGGGGCACTTTGTGTATAAATGAGGGGGGGGGGTCTAATTTCTCGTTAATTGTCTTGAAAAATGAAAAGCGTTAAAATTGAGTTTATTAAAATAAAATAAAAGCAAAGATAACAAAATTCAAAGAAATAGAGGAAATATATTATATACGTGAACATTTCAAATGCCAGAACTTCAAACTTATTTCTGAATCTAAAGTCTTCTTATACTAATGCTATTGAAGTGGAAAACGAAGGGGTTGAATTAGTGTACGAATATGACAATATGGTTCTGGTATATATATTATTGATTCAAGTTTAAATTTAACTTAAATAAAATACTGCAAAAACTTGGCGGACTTAGGGCCTACATGGTTTATTCTACCAAAACATTATTATTTTAATGTCTTTTGATTTCAAGCATCAAACAAAAATAATGAAAAAAATTATTTATTCAATGAAATTAAAACTTTGCACGCATATATCCAAACGTAGCCACCCATGAACAAGTGCTCAACATTTCCAAAGTTTTTTTCAAAAATTTGAAAGCATCAGAGATCGGATTTTTAAAAAATTGACCAAAAAAAAAAAAACAACCAATAAGTTGTGAAAGAAAGAAAAAAAAAGTGGCAGGACGTTTTTGTTTAAGTTTGTGACATTATCAATACCTGGCAAAAATTTGTTGTTTTTTTTCCGGTCACATAGAGGACAATAGTATTGCAAATAAAAGCAATATTCCATAACCAATGCATTTGCTAGCCAAGTACGATTGAGCACTCCCAGAACATTGTATGAAAAAAAGTTTTAAAAAGTATAATCTAAAATTCAAACTGAGCTCATAGCAATTTTAAGAGATATAGATCGCAAAAAATCACCATTTTTCAGGAACAAGATATCTTATATCTTAGATATACAGACGCTCCTTCTATGCAGAAGATAATTGCGTCCACAGACCATGAGAGATGATCTGTTGGCAAGTGATGCAGCGGTCACAGGCCACGGCTATAGGGGTTCCACGCATTACCCCAGCCGCCTAACTATTGTCTAGTTAGGTACCCATTCGGAGCTGGGTGACTCGGGGACTCCTCAGGCCCCGAGATCAAATCCACACCTTCGTGTGGATTCGAACTCGTGATCATCGGTATGACAGTCGAGAGCGCTACCTCTCGACCACCACGTCCCACCCATATTGTTCTATTGCAGTGGTTCCCAAAGTGGTCCCTACGGACCCCCAGGGGTCCGCGGAACCTTTCAGGGGGTCCGTGGAAGCTTAAAATTAATTTGGGGGTCCGTGAACAACGTCAGGGGGTCCGCGGAAGGTTTAGCATAAAAATAATAAAATGATGTTCTTTTTCATTAATACGGAAATACAAATGAAGAATAATGAATGCTGTAGTAGCTATTTTTAGGTCCTGAGTAAAAATAAATTGGTTTGACCTAGAAACAAAAGTATAACTACAAATACTACAATATTTCCCACATCTGTAATAAATCAAAATGATTGGTTTATTGAGAGTTTGATAAATGAGAAAGGCAGCGATCATATATGTAGGTCAAAAATATAATCTTTTAACGTAAATGTCGATGATGACAGTGTTGGGAAAATTTGACGTTTCGGGAAGTTATATTCATCTAAAGTCGGAAGAATCAAGCTTGCCATTGACACCACAGTAGATATGTTGGATGATTCCAAATACATGAATCGAGTCAGCGAAAGACTTTTTCTTCTTCAAATTTGGACCAAGCATCTTTAGCAAAAAATTATTTAAAATATTTTATGATACATTATGATACAATTTTTAATATAATTAACGTGAAAATTGCTTTAGAAACGTAATATTTTAAAAAAAGCAATACTTTAAAATGAGAATTTCTGGCCGATTTCACACCCGCATCGTTCAATCAAAGTTTTAGTTGGTGCCAGCTTTATAAGTTAATAACAAACATGGCACGGTGTAATACAGACTACCGAAAATATTTTATACAGCAATTATGTATAACTTTCCAACAATATTAAGTCTAAAAGAGTCGCACATGTTATCGAAAATTTACTTTTGTCTAATCCTGATACAAAGTTGATTTTTTCCCCAATCCTAGCATAAAAGAGGTTTATTATTGTCTTGTTAGTTTTCAGTTATGATATTGTTCAATTTTGTATTTTTTATCCAGATAATCCTCTTTTGAAGGTAAGTATTTTCATATTTGAATAAAATGGATATCTTTTGAATACAATATGTTTTACATTTTCAGTTTAGTAACACCTTAAAGTTAATTAAAAAAAAAAATTAGATCGGATAGTAAGGTGTTTTTTTTTTAATTAAAAAAGATATGTATCTTTATGTCTTTACTTCAAGCTTATGTAAGATTTTTAAAAGAATGACAATTTTGCCAAGAAATGCTGTTTGCTAAATGTTTGGAAACAGATACGAAGGGTGAAACGTTATTTACTAAAATAAAAAGATTTTTCGATATAAAAAACTATGCCCCTGTCTACTATCATTTCTGTTGTTACTGACAGTGCTCCGGATTTTTTGGCATTCTTAAAACAAGCCGTTCAGTGCATTGTGTCATTCATCGACATCATTTAGTTTCAAAAAATCTTGGCGAACGTTTGCTTGAATCCCTAGATTATGTTATTCGAGCAGTTAATAAAATTCAAAGGAATGCCTTCAACTTCAAATAGAGATTTTTTGCAAGATTTTGTTTGGAAAATGATGAAGACTATAATTCACATAGACTACTTGACACAGAAGTTCGTTGGTTATCTAAAAGTGCATGTTTCAATCCATTCTATTCTCTCTTTGATTCAGTGCTGGAATTCCTGGAAGGCAAAGACAATGATTTAAGACAAAATTTAATTAACTCAAAGAAAGACATAGCCTACATGACAGATTAGTTTTCCAAATTTAACGTTACTAATTTGAAACTACAAGGTGACCACTTAAATTTAATCAAAGCTAAAAGCGTAATATCTGCTTTTGTTGCAAGAAATTTTCTTTGTAGATTCTATACAAAACTTGGGGAGTGGAAAATGTTCTCAGTTTCAAAATCTTTCAAACTTCCAAAGTAGAGATGAAAACTTGCTGGTCTACTGTCAACACAGGGCTTATCATTCAGACCTGAACCAAAGATTTGAAGACATTCTTCACTTGGATATTCCCGATTGGGTGTTGAACCCTTTTGTTCGAGGACAAACTCAGATCCCAAACATAGAT
>MUZC01000966.1:36399-67480 GCA_002072015.1 Radix auricularia | reverse complement strand
GACATCCGTGGTCAGCTAAGTCTTCATTGAAATGATAGCTCTGTGTCTAGGTCTTTGTTGTCTTTCTCAGCTAAGTCTTCATTGAAATGATAGCTCTGTGTCTAGGTCTTTGTTGTCTTTGTCAGCTAAGTCTTCATTGAAATGATAGCTCTGTGTCTAGGTCTTTGTTGTCTTTGTCAGCTAAGTCTTCATTGAAATGATAGCTCTGTGTCTAGGTCTTTGTTGTCTTTGTCAGCTAAGTCTTCATTGAAATGATAGTTCTGTGTCTAGGTCTTTGTTGTCTTTGTCAGCTAAGTCTTCATTGAAATGATAGCTCTGTGTCTAGGTCTTTGTTGTCTTTGTCAGCTAAGTCTTCATTGAAATGATAGCACTGTGTCTAGGTCCTTGTGTCTTTGTCAGATAAGTCAGATAAGTCTTCATTGAAATGATAGCACTGTGTCTAGGTCCTTGTGTCTTTGTCAGCTAAGTCTTCATTTAACTCTTAAAGCCCCAAAGCATGGACATCCGTGCCCAGCCATTATTACCGAAACGCGGTAATGCATGCCTCGATAGAACTCTCTTTAGAAACTAAATCACAGAAAGTAAAATGCTTTGATGTATTTGACTTCCGGCAATGGTGGCAAAGTCAGTAGTGCGCTCGCCTCACAAGCTGAGGGGCTTGGGATCGAGCCCACGAAAAGCCACTATAACAATGTTGAGAAATGACTAACGCTAAGAAAGTCCTCCGCTGACCTGTAGAGGGATGGCGCCTCCAGTGTCTATTAAGCACCAGAATGTTCTAATGGAAACATTATAATCCCCTACGACCTCAAAACAAAAGAGGTTATGGGACTTTAAAAAATTTTTTAAAAAAAATAATAAAATGGTGGCCATTGCCAGCACTTGTGTTATCGCTTGATTCGTGAAGTTTTTTGGTAGTTTTTAATTTTTTTTTTTTGAAGATGTGATTTTCCTATACTTGATTATACTTGGAAGCACAGAACTCGTGTGTAAAAACTGTGGCAAAGACTGTCACTCAAGGATAGGACTGCACAGTCACTCGAGGAAATGCAACCCAACCCAACGGTGATGCACCATCGTCTCGCGAGACGGAAGGATGCCGAAGGATTATAAAAATAATAGTACTAAACTATGGGTAAAAATAGTGTAAAACTCAAGACAGTGTTTGCTTAAAATAACTACACTTATCCTAAAAAAAGAAGTTAGAATGACAATAATAATATAAATTGCATTTTACACAATTTTTTTAATTTAATAACTAGTTGATCGCAATACAGGAAATCCTTATGGGACTGAGGTGGAAGTTTATTGAAAACCTTCTGGGGCTTATAGAGTTAACTGATAGCACTGTGACTAGGTCCTTGCTTTGTCTTTGTCAGCTAATTTTTCATTGAAATGATAGCACTGTGTAGGTCCTTGCTGTGTCCAAGTCGGCGTATCAAAGTTTTTTCTACAACATTGTCTCTGTGTGACCATGAATATCTGTTGTGCTGCTGTTAACACTCTTCTGCCTGTGAATTTCTACGGCACACGTGACACGATTTTCAGCTGGAATATCCACCAAAGGGCCAGAACCACAACATCCTTCCAAGCCATTTGTTAAGGCAGGACCTCTAATGAGATTGTGATGAGAGTTCTCTGACATTCTCGGGTTTTTTACAATAACTGTTTCTACAGGGGTCAGAGGTCGTATAGGAATATTTTCAGTTGGGGTCATTGCTCCACAGTGTGTGCTTTGACCTGTACCGTTCTCCCTTTTAGCTATGATTTGGTTGTTGCCGATGGCCCAGGGAGGAATGATCTTATCTCGAGGTGAGGCTGGAGACAATGGCGGGGTGACAACCGACAGTTTCCTCTGTCTGGCTCCATTCTCTGATGTGTCCTGAGAACAAGATGAACACGACGGCATGACCAGTGAGGGTGGAGCCAGCTTTTCCATTCTGGGCTTCGGAGGACTGTTGGCCACTTGGCAGTTTTCTTGCGCACTCTGAACAAATATTGGATGATCTCCCTTCCCCTGCCACCTCTGCTTCTCAATGTACTCGTCCATTGAGTCCTCCACTGGCAAGGGCCTGTCTTTCTTATTGTTGGAGTTGCTGAGACCATTGGAATCTTTTGCACTTGTCCTCACTCCTTCATTGCCATGTCTTTCACAATTTGATTGCTCTCTAGCCGCTCTGACATTGTCATTACACAGCTTAGAGTTACTGCCCTTTAGATTGTATTCTCCATTTTCTCTTTGATTGCTGACAGCACGGGAGTCATTCCTTTGATAATCTGAAAAAATGTTTTTAAAATGTAAATATTAAAACCTTTTATTTTTTTCCAAGTTTGAAAATGGCCAAAGACTATAAGAAATCATAACACCTATTTCGGACTCTTTTATCAATTAGGAAAGCCTTATCTTAACAGTTAATATCTTAACAGTTATTACTTTGATTTGATCTTGTTAAATTTAAAACCAATTTTATAAATATAAAAATACATTTTTGAAAAAAAAAAAAATATTATCTACAGTATTTACTCACATTTAAGCCGACCCCCTAAAACTTCTTTAAAATTGACAGTTTTTTTAAACAAAAACCATGCTATTGTCTAATTTTACTCCATATTTTTGGTTAATAGAAATGTGTTACTTTAAATATTATTATGTAAAATGCTTCCATTTCTGTAACAAACCAGTTTGTTTACCTTTTGGAATGACACAAACACGTGTTCTGCTCTTTTAACATTATTTGCTATGATAATATCTGAACTTCCGCTCATAAGTTGTTTACAACTGATGATTAACCAAGTGTATATTTCGAAAAAAATTATACATTTTAGTCTCTGCCCTTGTGTCCATTTTGCTTTATGCGCGTAGATGACCCCCTGATTTCAATGTTGTATTTTATAGTTCTAAACTCTCCTTATATGGGAGTAAATACGGAAATTATTTTTCATATGCATGGTTATAAATTGATGCTCAAGTTTTAAAACAAACAAATATTTTGCATAAATATATGCTTTCTAAAGAATATTGTAAGACTTGAAGCAATGACTTAAAAGAATATACTTTAAATTTTTAATAGTCATTACTTTTAAAAAATATTTTCACATTTGTTATCTATTATTTATCTTGTTTTCAGAGTTAACCTACCAGAATCATTGATGTTTGTCCTATTAATATTCCCACTGCTGCCATTTGTATTTCTCTCACTGTCATGGTCGTCATTGTTATTCCTCCCATTATTTCTGTCCTTCTCAATGATGTCTTTCATGGGGGACAATGAGGTCTCCCGCCATGTATACTCTGATGATTTCCTCCTGTTGTCATTTTTTGAATATCTTTCAGTCATCATAATGTCGTCCTCATCATCATCCTCAAAACTGCTAATGGCACCCGCATCATGAAGAACCTCTGACAGAGAAACCTGGGGGTGATTACATAATTATTCTTTATCCAAGTCTTTGTGAAGCCAAAAGATGAAAAAGGTCTTAAATGAAGAGACAAAGCCAAATATATTTCTTAAAATTTATTAGAATGTTAAAATGTAAAGTGAAGTATAGAACTTTGAAATGTAAAGAAAAATTGAAAGAAAATATTATTTATAGAGGATTATTAAGCTGTTTAAAAAATGTTGAAGCTTTTTTCTTCTGAATCAAAAATATATATTTAAACTTGTCAGCAATAATTATAAATGTTGATAAATAATAAATATTATAAAAAAAGACAAATTAGCAAAGATTTCTAACTGTCTATATTTAGACCAATTTGAACCACACAGTGTAGGAAAGGTTATTAAAAACTGAAGGAGCACAATGAACATAATGGAGCAAAAGTTGATTTCAATGGAAAGAAAATTTTAAATCTTTGTGTAAGAATTTTTTTAAGTTCTCGCCCCATAACTGGAAAATTGTAATATTCATTTATTTATTTTTTTGTCCTTTGAGGTGGCAATAAAGTGAGCAGTTGACTTGAATATTTAATAACTTATCAACTTACATCATCTGAACTGTCATCAAACATGGGCTCATCATTTTCATCATCCGTATCAAAGCCATCTTTCTCTGGGGTCAGAGGTCGGTTCATGCTGATACCAGGATCCAACAATGTCTCACAGGTGGTTTTGTTGGCCAGACGATAGCTGTGTGACCTCGGGGGCGTCAGGTGGTGGACATTTGAGGTGGTGGGGCTGAGGCGGTGACTGTGGGATCTAAAGTTGATAATTGATGGAAAGTTGCTAGAAATTTTATATTCCTAAAATTCTAGATTATTTCTCCAGTCTCCATTGCTGGTTATTGTAAAGTGTTTCTTTCCTCCTCTTATGGAGATGAAGCAAAGAAGATTATTTGTGATGAAAACTTTTTTTTTCATTAAGGATTAAGTATATGGGGGATGGCCTCCAAACTACATGAGGTGAACAATAATGTAGATTGATTTTTTAAAATATTTAAGCATTCTCAACTGTTAATTTATGTTTCTTATGAGTTTTATTTTACTCTTAAGTTAAATGCTTCATTTAGTAATAAGCAATTATAAAGAGCTATGTAATAAATCAGGAACTATTTTTAATGGAAATTAGAGTTGGGTGTGGGGGATAGGGGGTAAGGGTTTAGCTTCTTTCACTTTAGAGATTTATTGTCAGCTCTTGTTATTCAGCCAATAACCTCAAGTTAAGATAATAATTATTTGTGTCATTTGTTTTTTTTTTCAGCTCTGGTTTTTTAGTTAAGAACCTAAAACAAATTCTGGCTTGACCTTGAGTGGGGACGTTTCAAGCTCTTTCTGCTCCTCCTGATGCTTGGTGTCAGATGTTTAACAACATTGGAATCAGGATCCATAACTTGGATGACAGTCTGCAGCAGTTTGGGTGTTTCTGGTGGAGTTTTGATGATCTCTTCTGCCTCCACCTTTTTGTGCTTCTTTTCCATTTTGGCATTGGCCTTCAGTAGTTTCCTTAAAAAATATTCATCACTTAATTATTGTGGCCAAACTGTCACAACAAAATGGCCTATATTTTCAATGCTACCTTAAATGAGTTGAGATTATGTTAATATAAAAAAGTTTCTTTAAAAGATTAGCAGTAATCAAATGTTTAATGCTAACTTTGCCCTCTTCTTGAGAACTGCCTGGGCATCAGGGTACTCAGTCATGGCCATCTCAAAGTCGTGCTTTGACAGGGTGAACACATTGGTGTAGCCCTTACACCGGACATCAGCTGTGCGTCGGTTACCTCGTCCTGACATAGCCAGAAGGCTGGTGAAGAAGAAATAGGTGAACCATTGTTGCCAGGATAAAGAGGATCAAAACATAATTTCATTTTAAAACAATTGAATAGATAAATAACTACTTTGCATTAACAAGCAAACTAGTTGGACTTTTACGGTCCATGAACTTTGTGGACAGTTTTGTTTCTCCAAATAATAAAAATTTAAAAAATCAGGTTTTTTCTCCCTGAGACATGATTGAATGGACCACATTGAAGTAGCTTTTTATGGAGGTACATGGCATTCAATTTCAAATAAAATAAATAGCTACATGAGAATTATAAACATACTCTTATAGCGAATTGATTCTTTAAAATCAATATCTTAATTATTATGTAAACAAATGTAAAATAATCGATTTTTTTTTCAAATAAACTTTATCATAAATCATATAAAATATTGTTGGAATTATAATGAAGACAGCAACAACAACAAAAATTCCATATGAATTCAGTTAAGTGTCTATACTATTCAGACATATGAACAAAGTGTGAAACCTACACACAAAAAATATTTGAAAAACAAATATTGATTGTGTCCAAGTAGACTCACCTGATCTCACCAAAGACACTTCCTTCATGTAGTGTTGCCAGGACGGTATTGTTATTCTCACCACCAACCACCTCAACTTGACCCTGAGTTACTATATACATTTCTTTACCAACCTCTCCCTGGTTCATAAAAAAAATTCAGTAATTATAAAAATTATAAGGAAAATTTTAAATATATTTCAGGCTTTTAAACGTTTTTTTAAAAAAGTTTTATCATTAGATCAAAATATATTTGTGCTTTTTTTTATAAACTAAATATAGACAGCGGTAATTGTATTTTTAAAATAAAATGTTATGGATAATATACAATTATAATATTTTTAAAGAAAAAGTAATATTAGAAACTAGAACATACTATAATTTGGAAAGTTAACCTATAATTATGATTGAAAAAAATTGTGTCCCAAACAAATGACACTCATTCTCTACAATGGCCTACTAATAAGCAGTCTCACCTTTTGACATATGTAGTCCCCAGGCAGGTAGAGGATAGGTTTAAGTTTTAACACAAGGTCATACAGCAGATTCCTCTCACAGTCCTGAAACAACTGGACCTTGCTCAAAGTGTTAAAATGGACGTTGATCGCCAGATCCGTTTGTAGCTTCTTGGGCAGGGAGACAACTAAAGATCTCTCATCTAGGAATGATAGCGACACACGGAGCAATTATGTCAAAGTTTGACTTGAATCTAGACCAGGTGCAATTATGTCAAAGTTTGACTTGAATCTAGACCAGGTGCAATTATGTCAAAGTTTGACTTGAATCTAGACCAGGTGCAATCATGTCAAAGTTTGACTTAAATCTAGACCAGGTGCAATCATGTCAAAGTTTGACTTGAATCTAGACCAGGTGCAATTATGTCAAAGTTTGACTTGAATCTAGACCAATTAACGTTGCCACACATCTTCTCATATCTCCTTAGTTCTGGCTACTGCTATGCTTTCTCTCAAGTTGTAATTAATATTCTTATGAGGGGGTGTGGGTGGAAGAGTCATATCTAAAAGGAAAAACAAAGCTAACTACTACACAGCTAGCCCCTTCAAACAGTGCTGGACAATATCTAGGTATTTAGTTGTGATACATTTTTATAAGCCTTGAACATATGCTCAATAATCATTCTACCTATTGTTTTTTGTTGCTCCCAGTTGTAAAGGAACCATTCCCTGACCCTGTCCTTCATCTCCTTGGGAAGGTTAATGGACTGCATGTACCAGAGACAAGAGTCCATTTTTTTACGGTAGTTATCCTTCACCATGCCAGCGGCTTCCACAATGTCTCGGATCTGATCAAATAATTGTTCAATTGTAATGGTAAATTTAACTGTAGTCCGACACTTTCCATGAAAATAAACTTTAAATGAAATCAGTATTTTCATTCAAAGAAGCACTTGACAAAATTAATAATTAAAATAATGTCATAAAATAGTATTTCATTCCATGGGTAATGTAGCTTCAGTGCTTGTGAAATATTTTCAGTTCTTGTGACCAAATTATCAAAAGAATTAAATTACAGTATCTGAGATGATCAAAAATTGATTAATGTATGTCGTACTCTCCTCTTTTTTAAGACCCAAACCGTTTATTGATAATGAACTGGTTTGAAAAAATAAAAGACAATAGTTTTTTTCCTTCCAATAAATGTAAATTTTTGTTATCTACAACTATTTTCAAATATAATTTATTGCCATAGAAATACAAAAATTCATATATAAATTAAAACTGACTTTATTAATGAGATATACAAAACTAAATTACCTGACCAATGAGAAGTGCAAACACAAAGACCCCTGACAGCCAATAGAAAGTCATGAAAACATATTCCTTTTCATTGGTTGGAGTTGGATTGTTGCCAATAGATGTGGCTGTCTTGACTGCCAAATAAAAACAGCGAATGTATCTGGGAATAAAGTCATTTTAATTATTTCATTTTATTTCTAAGTATCTAGTGAACAATAACAATGTGGAGGGGGGTGAGAGAGACTTCTACAAGATTAGGTATCAGGAGAGATGTGAAAATACACATTGTTTCAAATAAATCAGAGTAACCCACAGGTTGTCACAATCCTCAACCAATCAATATCTCAAATTTTTTAAAGTAACATGAACACTGAACCATGCAATATTATTTGAGCACACTGAAAAACCATATTTCATTAATTAACCTTTACAAAATACATGTCTTCCTCTGTGACCAATAATAGTTTTGACTATAGTTAAATATAGACAATATAAACATCACAATAAATTCCAAAATATATTTTATGATAAATGTATAAATCAATAAAACATTTTTTTAAAAGTGAGAATCAATTGTTTCCATTTTATAATTAAAACTTTCAGATTAAGCAGGTGTTAAAAATAGACTTACGCAATTCCATTACCATCGTAAACCCAATCATTGATGCCGATTCCCTCATGGACAGACATGGCATAGTACCCACACGTCTCAATGTGAATCAAGAACAGCATGTAGGCCATGGTTTTAATAATTCTGCAAGTTTTCAAGCAGTACAAATTAAAAGATGCTAACTAGAAATAAGAGTTGAGAAATAGTGTAGCACACATTTAAAACAGCTTACAATCTAGGTTTGGATTTGAGATGTTTTTTTAGACAAATTCTTTCCAAAACATTTCTCTTTCTTGCTACAAAGTTAATGAGTTTACAAAACTATTAAAAACTGAGAATTAATTCCTAGCGTAAGTCTGTAATGAAATAAGACTTATTGAAATTTTAAACCCTTCATTAAAATAAATTTCATATTTGAATCCATGTTTAATCCACATATGTGGATTTAAAAAAATTAAATATATTTCATTTCTGCTGCATAAATACTAGTGAAAATTTAATTGATACTGAAATGATTTTTGACACATGAATGGGTTCATTGAGTTGGGACTGAATTTACGGCTAGATTTCTAGTCATGAGCATACACAATAAAAGCCAACATTTCAATTATTAATGACCAGATCCAAAGTTAACCAAGTGAAAATTGCTGACTGGCAGGCTACCCACCTAATGGCATGAGCAGACGATCTAGATGCCTGGTCGCAGCGTTCATAAAACTCCCAGTAGGTTTGGATCTGACATCAAAAGAAATTCGACCAAGAGAAACAGTTTGACCAATGTTAGTGAGAGAATAGCAAGTGGGCAAGATTTGTAAGACACAAAATCTCGTTTAAATTCATTTTGATTTCATTCAAATAAAAGAAATAGCTACATGAGAATTATAAAAAAATACTCTTATAGGGAATTAATTCTTTAAAATCAATATCTTAATTATTATGTAAACAAGTGTAAAATAATCAATATTTTTTAATTTTTTTTTTTGCCAATAAACTTTATCAGAAATCATAAAAAATATTGTTGGAATTAACTTGTAAACCTAATGTCAAAGTTTTATGATGAACTTGTCAATATTATGTCTAAGTTGACATGAAGGACCTGTCCATGTCACATCGTGTTTTATAGAAGTAGGTGAGATGTCACCTGTGTAGCTGTGCTCTCCCTTACCTTGAGCAGCCGGGGCAGACGTAGCCAAGGGTTGACACCAACACTTTTAATCAGGTAAAAAATGTCCAATGGTGTGAGGGACATGATGTCAAACTGTCAAGAAAAGTACGTTCTTAACAGGTGCACAATATTAGACTTAGCCACAAACACAATGTCAGAATTAGCCACAAACACAATGTCAGACTTAGCCACAAACACAAATGTCAGACTTAGCCACAAACACAATGTCAGACTTAGCCACAAAAACACAATGTAAAACTTAGCCAAAAACACAATGTCAGACTTAGCCACAAACACAATATCAGACTTAGCCACAAAACACAATGTCAGACTTAGCCACAAAACACAATGTCAGACCTAGCCACAAAAACACAATGTTATACTTAGCCACAAAACATAACTCTAAAAAAATGTATCTTATCCCAAACTTAAGTCAGCAGTACATGATAAAAAACATCGTAAGAAATATTTTGTGTTACCTTGAACATCCATTTCTGCATGTAATGGCGCATGGTCGCCCTACGGTCAGTCTGGGAACACACAACAGGTAAAGATGTCCATCATTGAGTTTTGAAATCAAATTATTTTCTAAATATCATGCGAAAAACACAACAATAATTTTAAACATAATAAAACAATCTTGTCTTATCTGTTACAGACGCTCCTTCCTTACAAACCATTGCGTCTTATGCTTATCCATGGGTTGTGTCTATTCCTACATTCTTATTAGAGTTTTAAATGTTGATAGAGCGTTGGTTTTCCTTGTTTCCTCAGACAACCAATTCCACGAATTCCAGACGGGAAGAATGATACTTTTTTATGTTTTTGTTCCAGTTCTTGTATATGGAATTTGAAAAGTGTTTGCATTAGTTTGTATCCCTATGTCTATCTGAGGGTTGCATTAAGTTATCTTTGTGATGTATTTCCAAGTTATAATAAATTGCCTTATGTATTATTACTACTTAGCTCTTTTTGCTTCTATCCTCTTGTGTTTCAAGATTTAACTAATGGCGTTATTCTTTTCAGTTTTAAATATTCTCCAGTAATGAATCCAGAAGCTCTTTTTTGAATTTGTTCTAGTTTATCAATGTTTTCTTTGGTGGATATCAATATCGAAAGGAAATAATTTATTTCACCGTATACGATACAGAACATTTTAAACAACCAAAATACAAAACAAAAATCGGTACTCACCTCAACGATACCATTGTTTGCGAATCGGAGTCGATTTTTGAAAACGATAATATCCACGATGTAAACGAGATCACAGAGGTAGTCGGCTATGAGCCAGTATCGAACGTTGCTGTCTGTCTGGTAAGGGAAGACTCCTCGCAAGGGAATCACGACCGCGTTGTACATGAAGGCGAGCGCCACCAAAAACAACCACGTGACGTAGGTTTTACCTGGCCAAGGCAAGGGGAAACATTGGTTGTCATGGAAACATTGGTTGTCATGGAAGCAATGGTTGTCATGGAAACATTGGTTGTCATGGAAACATTGGTTGTCATGGAAACATTGGTTGTCATGGGTCAATCTAATGGAAACATTGGTTGTCATGGGTCAGTCAAATGGAAACATTGGTTGTCATGGGTCAATCTAATGGAAACATTGGTTGTCATGGGTCAGTCTAATGGAACCATTGGTTGTCATGGG
Organism: Radix auricularia; assembly: GCA_002072015.1. Lineage (NCBI taxonomy): Eukaryota > Metazoa > Mollusca > Gastropoda > Lymnaeidae > Radix > Radix auricularia. The sequence continues at coordinate 56,515 of MUZC01000966.1, read as the reverse complement.
TCAATCTAATGGAAAAATTGGTTGTCATGGGTCAGTCTAATGGAAACATTGGTTGTCATGGGTCAATCTAATGGAAACATTGGTTGTCATGGGTCAGTCTAATGGAAACATTGGTTGCCATACACACCCTCATATACACACAGACATATATGTACATGTATTTGTAAAGCACATATATTTTTCCTTTCGAATCTTAAAGATAAAATTTGGTGCACGGAGAGGAAAATTTCAAGAAAGTTATAAGAACTGAAGAAAGGAGAGAGAGACACTCTTCACTGTGGGAGAATATTAATGTTAATTCTTTAAACCTCATTGTATTGGATTGCTCAAGCGTTTATTAAGGATAAAATATGTTTGTTTAAAAATCGATCACGAAGAAAAAGTTTAATCATTCATGAACATGGATTAGGATTATTTTCTTCATATCGTGGATTGTGGATTGAAATGGCTTCAAATAATCTATTAAAAAAATAATTCAGCACCCTGAGTTGCCCAAGCTCATAGACTTGACCAAGCTCATAGACTTGCCCCAGCAACCAGATTTGCCTCAGCAACCAGACTTGCCCCAGCAACCAGATTTGCCCCAGCAAACAGACTTGCCCCAGCAAACAGACATGCCCCTGCAACCACATTTTCCCATTAACCCAGACTTTCCCTAGCACCCTGCGTTGCCCTAACACCCATTCTTGGCCCTGCACTCCCACTGGGCAACTCAGCTCACACTCACCTCATGTGCCAACCACCTCCCCCCCTTCCTCTATCGAACCTCTCTAACTGCCTTACACGACCAGACTGCATTCTTACAGCGATGTCGATGGGTAATTATATTTATTTTCATGCGGAGAAAATGGATACTTTAAAAACGTCTAAATACGTTTTCGTTAATAACGTGATAGGCTACACATTAAAAGCTTTCGACATTAGCAAATTTTGCGTCCTTCGGGGCTGTATGAGATAGTAAATGTTCGTGTATTATCAAGCATCATCTTGCACTTCGAGCTCAATGTCGGGAATATTTATGGTTCAAAAATATGAAACTATGATCCGCTATTTTTTGCAAACAAGTTGGACAGAATAGGACTCATGGGCAGTGGCGTAGCAAGGGGAGGGGGTCCAAATTTGAAAATCCCCCTGACCCCCACTTGACGGGGGCCCGAAGGAGTGTCTGAAAATATTTTTATAACATTAAATATTATACATTACGCCATTGGTCAAAATGATGTGGGCCCCCAAAGAGGCCAAGCCCCCCCCCCCCGGCTCCAAATGTCTAGCTACGCCATTGCTAATGGGACAGTAAATGACATATTAAAACTGATTGGACAGTAGGACATCATATAGGACATAATATGATAAAAATACGATAGACTATGGTGTTTTGTTGTTGTTATTTTTATTGGGGGAATGGTATGACAGAATAGGAAAGCATAATCGAGTCAAACGTAAAAATCGCCCCGATTACTGAAATGTTTCATCAAACCCAACAACAATTTTAAAAGAAAAACTTTAAAAATAGCTCTCATTTACTACAGGTCTGGCCACCCCTGATATAAACTATGTTTTAGGTATTTTGAAACCTACCAATTACGCAAGTAAATCATTTAAAATGCAAGAAGCCAAGTTCCTTTTTTTTAGAGTGGCGACGCCGACTCCCATACATAGAGGTCTATAATACTAGTTATTTTCCCGCGGTTAAGCTCTTCCCAGAGAAAACTGGAGGCACGGAAATACTTCTTTACTTGAAATTTACTGGATGAAATTGATTCTATTTATGTTTATAATATCAACGAATTTAAATGTCAAAGATAGGATTTTAAATAAATTCTTGATTTTATAGCATTAAAATAAATTAAAATCGATGTAAATGTTGCGAGGAAAGTTTGTTACTAAGCATCATGGGATACATTCTCACAGCCAAGCAACAAACAAAAGCTGATATTTCGCTTGTTGGTACTTACACTGATGTGTCCGCCAGTCGGAAGAAACTTTTACATCTTTATTATCAGCCTCATTTAAACTAATACCCATCCTCCCCTACACCCATCCTCCCCTACACCCATCCTCTTCTACACCCATCCTCCCCTACACCCATCCTCCTCTAAACCCATCCTCTCCTACACCCATCTGATATTAATCGTTTAACATTCCAGTTAAAAATCTGATTTTAATTTAACTCCAAACGAATTCTTGTAACATGAATGTTATGAAATGAAAATAAATAACAATGAAAAAATCCATTTTCTCCACCTCCTCAACCTAATCTCATTTTATTATCTCCCTTTCCATTTTCTATCTCACCTTTACCCCGCCCCCACCCCACCAAAAACAACCACGNTCCCGGTGAACCCAGTCTCCCGGTGAACCCAGTCTCCCGGTGAACCCAGTCTCCCGGTGAACCCAGTCTCCCCATTGCAGGAGACGAGAATGGATCGATTAACTGAAATCTTTTAATGTCCTTTCATATTTTATTTCAACAATTTAAAAGAAAACTAGGGTTGCGGAAATTAACGGTTAATTTTTCGATTAATCGTTAACATTTTTAATGATTAAAGGTTTTTTACGATTAATCGACCCACTACTTATAAATGTACTGGAAGTCAAAAGTTAAAATATTTCAACCGATAAATATGAACTAATTTTCGAACGATTACACGATTATTTTGGTTTTAAACTATTAAATATCGTGACTGTTCAAAATGTTGTCATTGGTCCGTGTGCAAAGTTTAAAACAAAAATTTTAAAGCAAATTTTCCACAACGTCCATTTTTGCTCAACATTTTATAAAATTTGCCTCGCGGTGATTCTAAACACCTATCTTCTTATCTTACTTAGATATACAGACGCTCCTTCTGAGCAGAAGCATAATTGCGTCCACAGACCATGGCAGATGATCTGTTGTCAAGTGATGCAGCGGTCACAGGCCACGGCTATAAGGGTTCCACGCATTACCCAGCTGCCTAACTATTGTTAGTTAGGTACCCATTCGGAGCTAGAAGACTCAGGGACGCCTTAGGACACAGGAATAAATCCTTGCCTTTGCATGCACACCTATCAGAACAAACAGAACCTGTTTCTGTACACCTTCACATCTATCAGAACAAACACAAACCAGTTTCTGTCTCTGACACCTTCACACCTATCAGAACAAACACAAACCAGTTTCTGTACACCTTCACACCTATCAGAACAAACACAAACCAGTTTCTGTACACCTTCACACCTATCAGAACAAACACAAACCAGTTTCTGTCTCTAACACCTTCACACCTATCAGAACAAACACAAACCAGTTTCTGTACACCTTCACACCTATCAGAACAAACACAAACCAGTTTCTGTACACCTTCACACCTATCAGAACAAACACAAACCTGTTTCTGTAAACCTTCACACCTATCAGAACAAACACAAACCTGTTTCTGTACACCTTCACACCTATCAGAACAAACACAAACCAGTTTCTGTACACCTTCACACCTATCAGAACAAACACAAACCAGTTTCTGTACACCTTCACACCTATCAGAACAACACAAACCAGTTTCTGTACGACTTCACACCTATCAGAACAACACAAACCAGTTTCTGTACGACTTCACACCTATCAGAACAAACACAAACCAGTTTCTGTCTCTAACTCCTTCACACCTATCAGAACAAACACAAACCAGTTTCTGTACACCTTCACACCTATCAGAACAACACAAACCAGTTTCTGTACGACTTCACACCTATCAGAACAAACACAAACCAGTTTCTGTCTCTAGCACCTTCACACCTATCAGAACAAACACAAACCTGTTTCTGTCTCTAGCACCTTCACACCTATCAGAACAAACACAAACCAGTTTCTGTACACCTTCACACCTATCAGAACAAACACAAACCAGTTTCTAGCTGTGATAGGTGGCAGACGTCCCCTAGTTTGTTTTAGAGATTTTCTTTTCGGTCGGACAACAAAGGAATCTTAACAAACATTCGGCAACGATTTTTCGATATTCGATTCCTCTTTGATCGGTGGCAGACGTGTCAGTGGCTCGAGGGGAGATCAGTGGTGGGAATCGGAGGAGAGGGAGATAATGCCAGTGAGAATGACAAGAGGATGGAGAATCATAGCCCCTGCTTATGAAAGTCCACTTCCGTTAATTGAAAAAAAAATGTGGGTGAAATTTCGGAGGGTTGGAAATTTGGAAGGGGGGGGGGGTGTAGATTTGTGGTTCTAGGGCAGGTCGGATAGATTTCTGCTGATAGAGGATACAGATAGATTTGTGTTGTTGGGGGAGACAGATATATTTCTGCTTATATAGGAAGTGGATAGATTTCTTCGGATAGAGACGTGTCGATTTGTGATGTTAGGGGAGACACATAGTTTTCTGCTGAAATAGAAGATGGATATATTTCTGCGGATAGAGGAGACGTGTAGATTTGTGTTGATAGGGGAGACAGATAGATGTATGTCCTTAAAAGAGACTATTTGATTAGAGTTGCCGTGGCTCTTGTACTAACACCTCCCCCCCCCCCCCCCCCCGCTAAACGAAGCAAACGCTGCCAACCTCGATCATTTTTGATATTTTAATGGAAAGCTACATTGAAAAGGTTTTTAAAAAAACAAAACACCAACGACAAGATGGAAATAGGAGTATAGAGAAGCACTCAGCAAACAAGGAGATGTATACCCATCTTTAGAAAGATGGATACATGGCAAAAAGATAGATGGATTCACATCATACTAGAGATGGATACGAGGATTGGCTGTGGCTGAAGAAACTGAAACACTAGCCACTGACGCAGGGGTCGGGAATTTATGGCTCGCGAGCCAGATGTGGCTCTATTGGTTGCTGCATGTGGCTCTCAGATAAATATTATATTATATTCAATATGATTTTTAAAAAAAGTTTATTCAATTCCTTTGATCTACATCTGAATTGTATATTTAAAAGTCAGCATAACAACGTAAATTGAAAGAATTCAGTGACATTATTACTAGTACTATACTTTTAGTGTTAAAATCCCACAAAATGCACAAACTTATATGAATTTTTAGTTTTAAACATAATGTATGGCTCTCACATAATTACTTTTCAAAATATGTGGTGTTTATGGCTCTCACAGACAAAAAGTCTCCCGACCCCTTCTCTAACGTGCAGCCAATCGGTGTGGAATAATTCATAAACCTTCGAATTATATTCGGTCCCAATGATGACATTTGACCCGGGACAGTGGGACAGTGGGACACACCACATTGGGGAATAGACCTGATGCATGCAGTTGACATATGTCACGGCATAACTCAGCGAAGGGAAGAAGTATTGTAGATGGAGATAGCGAATAGGGCAACAAGTCTATAGGGCAACAAGTCTATAGGGGGATAGAGTTAGCGAATAGGGCAACAAGTCTATAGGGTAACAAGTCTATAGGGGGACAGAGATAGCGAATAGAGCATCAAGTCTATAGGGGCACAGAGATAGCGAATAGGGCAACAAGTCTATAGGGCAACAAGTCTATAGGGGCACAGAGATAGCGAATAGGGCAACAAGTCTATAGGGGCACAGAGATAGCGAATAGGGCAACAAGTCTATAGGGCAACAAGTCTATAGGGCAACAAGTGTATAGGGCAACAAGTCTATAGGGCAAAAAGTCTATAGGGCAACAAGTCTATAGGGGGACAGAGATAGCGAATAGGGAAACAAGTCTATAGGGGGAAAAACTTAGCAATTGTTCATAGTCATATATGATAAATCCATGTTTGGAGAACTTACCTCGTAAGTAGAAAAAAAAAGTGTTAAACTTATTTAGTTGATATTCGCTAAATCATTTGTACACGTTTTTGTTTGTCGAAAATTAAACGTTTTAACTGCCGTTTCTCACACTCGGCTAACATTATTTTTGTTTGCGCTGTTGACATACTTACAATCAACTTCTTTCACGAGCCTCAGTTAGAGAAAAAGGACATTATTGTTTACCACAACATTTTGTGATGGGGATAGCGCTTAGTGGAGTTGGCGATAGGACCAATTTTTCCTTCAAGCTGCGAATCTATCTGACCGACGCCGCACAGCATTTAAGAATTACTGCGCATCAAATTTTAAGTATCGAGCGATGAACAATTTTTTCACACGTGTTCATTATTTTGAAACACGAAACAACGAATCTTAAAAAGAAGATTGAAAAGCACTCAAAAAATAAAATGCTAAAGCCCCCCGCACACTAGACTCGGAAACTAGCCCAACAAGTCTCACACACTAGACCAACAAGTCTCACACACTAGATCAACAAGTCTCACACACTAGACTAACAGGGCTCACACACTAGACTAACAAGACTCACACACTAGACCAACGAATCTCACACACTAGACCAACAAGTCTCACACACTAGACTAACAAGACTCACACACTAGACTAACAAGTCTCACACACTAGACTAACAATTCTCGCACACTAGACTAACAAGTCTCGCACACTAGACTAACAATTCTCGCACACTAGACTAACAAGTCTCGCACACTAGACTAACAAGTCTCGCACACTAGACTAACAAGACTCACACACTAGACTAACAAGGCTCACACACTAGACTAACAAGACTCACACACTGACTAACAAGTCTCGCACACTAGACTAACAAGTCTCCAACACTAGACTAACAAGTCTCGCACACTAGACTAACAAGTCTCGCACACTAGACTAACAAGACTCACACACTAGACTAACAAGACTCACACACTAGACTAACAAGACTCACACACTAGACTAACAGGGCTCACACACTAGACTAACAAGACTCACACACTAGACTAACAAGACTCACACACTAGACTAACAAGACTCACACACTAGACTAAAAAGGCTCACACACTAGACTAACAAGACCCACACACTAGACTAACAAGACTCACACACTAGACTAACAAGACTCACACACTAGACTAACAAGACTCACACACTAGACTAACAAGTCTCATACACTAGACTAACAGCAAGACTTACTGTGAGGTTCAATTGTTGTAGGGAATCTTAGGCGCTTCAAGAACTTTGGGGTCTTGAACTTGCAATGCCAGACTCCGACAAAATGGTCGTGGTTGTCGTCAGAGAAGGCGTCACTAGCCCGGGAACCCATGGGGAGGAAGGACCCCAGCCGGATGTTCCTTGGGGCCTGTGGTTCATCGGTACCGGAAATTGCTGAAAGTATAAAGAAATCAATGAGAAACACTTTTAAATATACGTTCTATAGAAAAGGTAGTGTGAGAACCGTTGTTTGAAATACTTCACGAAGAAACAGTCGAGTGTTGAGATGTCGTACAGGTAAACTAAACGGTAGGTAAAGGTAAACTAGACGGTAGGTACAGGTAAACTAAATGGTAGGTACAGGTCAACTAAACGGTAGGTACCGATAAACTGAACGGTAGGTACAGGTAAACTAAACAGTACGTACAGGTAAACTAAACGGTAGGTACAGGTAAACTAAACGTTAGGTACAGGTAAACTAAACGGTAGGTACAGGTAAACTAAACGGTAGGTACAGGTAAACTAAACGTTAGGTACAGGTATACTAAACGGTAGGTACCGGTAAACTAAACGTTAGGTACAGGTAAACTAAACGGTAGGTACAGGTAAACTAAACGGTAGGTACAGGTAAACTAAACGGTAGGTACAGGTATACTAAATGTTAGGTACAGGTGAACTAAACGGTAGGTACAGGTAAACTAAACGGAATGTACAGGTAAACTAAAAGGTAGACACATGTAAACTAAATGTTAAGTACAGGTAAACTAAACGGTAGGTACAGGTGAACTAAACGGTAGGTACAGGTAAACTAAACGTTAGGTAACGGTAAACTAAACGTTAGGTAACGGTAAACTAAACGTTAGGTAACGGTAAACTAAACGGTAGGTACCGGTAAACTAAACGTTAGGTAACGGTAAACTAAACGGTAGGAGCAGGTAAACTAAACGGTAGGTACAGGTAAACTAAACGTTAGGTACAGGTAAACTAAACGGTAGGGACCGACGTTATCAGGGCTGATGACGTGAGACCAGGTCTTTAGGACACTGCTTAAGGCAGTGTACTATTTGTCTATTGTTCATTAGACAGCGGTTGTACAACCGCGTTGACCTAACCCCGGCAGTGACATCATCAAACCTAGCATTGACATCACCAAACCTAGCAGTGACATTATCAAACCTAGCAGAGACATTATCAAACCTAGCAGTGACATTATCAAACCTAGCATTGACATCACCAAACCTATTATTAAAATCACCAAACCTAGCAGTAACATCATCAGACCCAGCAATGATATCACCAAACCTACATCACCAAACCTATCATTGACATCACCAAACCTATCATTGACATCACCAAACCTAGCAGTGACATTATCAAACCTAGCAGTGACATTATCAAACCTAGCAGAGACATTATCAAACCTAGCAGTGACATTATCAAACCTAGCATTGACATCACCAAACCTAGCATTAAAATCACCAAACCTAGCAGTGACATCATCAGACCTAGCAATGATATCACCAAACCTACATCACCAAACCTAGCATTGACATCACCAAACCTATCATTGACATCACCAAACCTAGCAGTGACATTATCAAACCTAGCAATGACATCACCAAACCTAGCATTAAAATCACCAAACCTAGCAGTGACATCATCAGACCTAGCAATGATATCACCAACCTACATCACAAAACCTAGCATTGACATCACCAAACCTAGCAGTGACATTATCAATCCTAGCAATGACATCACCAAACCTAGCAATGACATCACCAAACCTAGCATTGACATCACCAAATCCAGCAATGACATCACCAAACCTAGCATTGACATCACCAAACCTAGAAATGACATCACCAAACCTACATCACCAAACCTATCATTGACATCACCAAACCTATCATTGACATCACCAAACCTAGCATTGACATCACCAAACCTAGCAGTGACATTATCAAACCTAGTATTGAAATTATCAAACCTAGCAGTGACATTATCAAACCTAGCAGTGACATCACCAAACCTAGCAGTGACATTATCAAACCTAGCAGTGACATTATCAAACCTAGCAGTGACATTATCAAACCTAGCATTGACATCACCAAACCTATCAGTGACATTATCAAACCTAGCAGTGACATTATCAAACCTAGCAGTGACATCAAACCTAGCATTGACATCACCAAATCTAGCAGTGACATTATCAAACCTAGCATTGACATCACCAAACCTAGCAGTGACATTATCAAACCTAGCATTGACATCACCAAACCTAGCAGTGACATTATCAAACCTAGCAGTGACATTATCAAACTTAGCAGTGACATTATCAAACCTAGCATTGACATCACCAAACCTAGCATTAAAATGACCAAACCTAGCAGTGACATCATCAGACCTAGAAATGATATCACCGAACCTACATCACCAAACCTATCATTGACATCACCAAACCTATCATTGACATCACCAAACCTAGCATTGACATCACCAAACCTAGCAGTGACATTATCAAACCTAGCAATGACATCACCAAACCTAGCAATGACATCACCAAACCTAGCATTGACATAACCAAATCCAGCAATGACATCACCAAACCTAGCATTGACATCACCAAACCTAGAAATGACATCACCAAACCTACATCACCAAACCTATCATTGACATCACCAAACCTATCATTGACATCACAAAACCTAGCATTGACATCACCAAACCTAGCAGTGACATTATCAAACCTAGCATTGACATCACCAAACCTAGCATTGACATCACCAAACCTAGCATTGACATCACCAAACCTCGCATTGACATCACCAACCTAGCATTGACATCACCAAACCTAGAAATGACATAACCAAACATATCATTGACATCACCAAACCTATCATTGACATCACCAAACCTATCATTGACATAACCAAACCTAGATGACATCATCAAACCTAGCATTGACAACATCAAACCTATCATTGACATCACCAAACGTATCATTGACATCACCAAACCTATCATTGACATCACCAAACCTAGCAATGACATCACCAAACCTATCATTGACATCACCGAACCTAGCATTGACATCACCAAACCTAGCAATGACATCACCAAACCTATCATTGACATCATTAAACCTAGAAATGACATCACCAAACCTACATCACCAAACCTACATCACCAAACCTACATCACCAAATCTATCATTGACATCACCAAACCTAGAAATGACATCACCAAACCTAGCATTGACATCACCAAACCTACATCACCAAACCTACATCACCAAACCTAGCATTGACATCACCAAACCTACATCACCAAACCTAGCATTGACATCCCCAAACCTACATCACCAAACCTAGCATTGACATCACCAAACCTACATCACCAAACCTAGCATTGACATCACCAACATCACCAAACCTAGCATTGACATCACCAAACCTAGCATTGACATCAGCAAACCTAGCAATGACATTACCAAACCTAGCAATGATATCACCAAACCTAGCAATGACATCAATAAACCTAGCAAGGACATCATGAAACCTAGCAATGACATCACCAAACCTTACAATGACATCACCAAACCTAGCAATAATATCACCAAACCCTAGCAATGTCATCACAAAACCTAGCAATAACATCACAAAACCTAGTAATGACATTACCAAACCTAGCAATGACATCTCCAAACCTAGGAATGACATCAACAAACCTAGCAATGACATCACGAAACCAAGCTTTGACATCACCAAACCTAGAAATGACATCACCAAACGTAGCATTGACATTAACAAGTATACAAAGTGACTTTGTTCAGAATTCTAAACGTACACTTTCGCACATGAATGATACACGAGTAAACACACTCAGAAGTGGCTAACGTTTCTTATATGTTACAGGCGCTCCTTCTGTGGAGAAGATTGTTGTGTCCTAAGTTTATCTATGGTTTGTGTTTATCCTTGTATTCTTATTAGAGTTTTAAATGATGCTTAAGTGTTGGCTTTCCTGGTTTCTTCAGGCAACCCAATCCACACCTGAATACCACACGGGAAGAAAGAAAACGTGTATGTGTTTGTTCTTGCCTACGGAATAAGAAATGAACTTTTATCGTTATGTTTATCTGAGGGTTGTATTAAGTTATCTTTGAGTTGTATTTCAAAATTAGAATTAATTGCTTTATGTATAATTACCAATTTACTCTTGGTTCTTCAATCCTCTAGTATTACAAGGTTTAATGATTTAACTAATGGTGATACCCTTGTCAGTTTTGAATATTCTCCAGTAATTAATATGGCAGCTCTTTTTAGAATCTGTTCTAGTTTTTCAATATTTTCTTTGGGGAACGGGTCCCATACAGAAGATGCATATTCTAGTACAGGTCTCACCAGTGGCTAACACTCTGGTATATACTTTGTAAATAAGACACTTACAAGGTTAAAAAAATCATTTGCTAGAATTTCATAGCTGTAGCAAGATTATGAACGAGACACAACAAATACGTAGGCAACGTTTAGATACCGCCTCTTGTCAGGTGTAGCATCCATCAGGAAATCTGGCGGAGACTACAATTTTCTGATAACAAATTTGAGCCGATTATCCACGTGGATGTTGGTCTATCCACAATTTTGTGAGAACAAACGTGAGCCGATTATCCACATGGATGTTGGTCTATCCACAACCACAAACAGGCTTTAAGACTCAAATGTGGCACAGTCTTTTGAGACATACCCTAACGTTTGATAACACATAACTTAAGGCATAAAAATATTAAAAGGTGGCACCTTAACACATCAACAGGGGGCATGACACCACATAGTTGCCCCCAACAGATCAACTGTGATGTAAAACAACTGTCAACATTCGAGCCCTACCTCCAAGCCCCCGTCCTGTCGTTGGTATCAACACTCGACTCCAGCTGGGTAGGATTTCCGCTTTCCCACAAAATGTCCGCCTTGTTCTCGTCATAAAGGCACGCGCTGTGCCTCCTCCAGCCCCACACAATTTCTCTCCGTGTGTGTCTCTCATTCTCTCTCAATCTCGCTCTCTCTCCTCTCTCTCTCTCTCGTTCTTTCTTCCTCTGTGTCTTCCTCCCTCCCCCCTCTTCCTCTTTGTGTGTATCGGTCTCTCTCTTTCTCTCTCTGTATTACTCTGTCATCCCCTGTGTCTCCCCCCTCTCTCTCCCTCTTTGTTATTCTCTCTCTCTCTCTCTCTGTCATTCTCTCTCTCTGTCTCTCTGTCATTCTCTGTCTCTCTGTCATTCTCTGTCTAACTCTCTGTCATTCTACCAGTTCCCAGCAAAGTGTAAACTGACAATGTTGATGTTTTTAATCAATCAAATTCAATGCTTAACTCATTTTTTTAGGTTTCAATAACTGCAAAGAGTACGTACCTAAGACATTTACTACTTACCGGGTCGTAAAAGTTAAGTGTTTAGATCTACTCAAATAAGTGAGAGACTCACCGTAAGACATATATGTGGCGTATTTGATGATTAAAATGTATTATTTCTAGAAAACTATGACGTAAAACTCGAAATTCCGAGCAACACCTTTAGCGAACCGTTCATTGTGCAGAAAAGTTGTTCCGTCAATTTTCCTTATCAAGCTAAATTTTAAAACTTTTTTGCTATATGTAACTTGAATAATTGTCCGAATATTTATCTACGCAAACAGCATCAGCATGTAAAAAAATCAAGCGTGGTTGACGGGGCCCCCCTTTCGTAGGGGCCCCTGAATAAATTCCTGGATTCACCCACTGGCGGCGGCCCTGGTCACACTTAAAAACAATTGTTGTAGCAAACAATGCTAGTCAAACACCGGACACTGACCCTATTTACAATTTTTCTTTCATTTCCGGAGATTTCCACCTTCCCCCCCTCCCTCATGTCCTCGGCACGGGTACAAAACAGCGATACAGTCGCTGTTTTGATGCAGTCGCTATTTTGACGGTCGCTGTTTTGATCGTCGCTGTTTTGACACAGTCGCTGTTTAGAAGTCGCTGTTTTGACGGTCGCTGTTTTGACAGTCACTGTTTTGACCAGATGCGCATGTTCTCACCCCCGGGTAGCTTTGGAATGGCAACTGAAATTACCAAATTAATAACATTGTGAGTTGAATAATTTATTTCTTATATCTGATTTCTTTATTTATTAAAAATTTTATTTTAAAAAAAAGTCAAATTTTAAATAAATTTAAAAAATTTACAAAATAAAAATAATAATAAAATAAAAACGTCTTCGACGGCTGCTTCATACCAGTCAAGTGGTGGTCAGTTGGTCAGTTGTAAACAGTGGCAAAGATTTGAGGGGCTACAGTATCTTTTTCGTTTAAGGTGTGGGGGCGGGGGGGGGCGTGTCATGTTCAGCCTTCAGGGGTCATCAAGGAAGGGGTGGAACAAAGATACGCCCCCCCCCCAATCTTTCGTGACACTCGCCACCTACCTGATGATGTAAGATTACTAACAAAACTCCATTGACCAGTAAACGATCAGTTAAGTTTCATCTTTATTTATGTTTTCGTATAGTCAAATTATCGATTTATCGTTTTTTTTTCTCCTAACAAAACTCAATCAAGGTCTAGATCGGACATAAAGCACAGACTGATACTCAAGAAAAATATTCGGAATACAAACCAGATTAACGAGAGTCTCTGTGTTAAATCATATTATAAAATTGCCCGTTAAAATCAATATCCAACTGGGGAATGTTCTGGAGGCCAACATGCGGTAGAAGATATTGGTATTGAAAATAAAAATATCGCAAAATTATGGTCATATCCCCATGCCCATATCCTTCTGTTTATCTTCGCCAAGCCAAGTCTTCCCACTTCAAGAACTTTGTTTTACAAGTAATAGATTAAATTTATAACGAAATTAATAAACATGATAAAGTGTTTGATTGTTATTTTTATTCAAAACATTCAAACACATTAGTCTAATTGTTGTTGTTTTTAAATGGCATTTTCTGTGTGTAGCATTAGGAAGGAAGTAGCCCTACGTCATATGGCGGGAGTTAGGGAACGAAGTGTGCAGCAGTTCACAGCAGTCGGAAATGGGTACACTTGGTGTTACTAACAATTAGTATCTTTACACATGCGAGGATGTTTCTGGTAATGCGCATTAGATCTACTCCTAATGGCCAACAATACAAATTTGAGAATTAGATTGACCATAATGTTGGGCACGTATTTTCTTAGTGGATGCCTAGAAATCTTTAGTACTTTTTGTCGTTGTTGTTGAAAACTAATGAAACTCATCTTATATCTTACAGACGTCATTTCTATACATAAGATTTGCGCGTCTGAAAAAAATCTGACCACAAACTGGCCACAATATTAAAACGAGTTCCAATGGTCAGTGAAACGCTGACCAACAAAATAATCTCAAGAGAAAAGAAAATGAGCCCATCCATTTTTGTGTTTTCAATTGCAGGAAACCAGGGAGACAAAAGAAGGAGAGAAAATAAAATCTCTGCTAACCTGATTTTACTCCCATGAAACCGGCGAGAGATTGAGTTAGCTTGTCACTTTTCACTATAGAAACCGAGCTATGACTTTGTATAGTGACTGTGTAGATATGTAGTGACTATGTAACTATGTAGTGACTGTGTAGTTATGAATATGGTGGATGTAGTTGTGACTATGGAGACAAGATGTATGACTATAAAGACAAGATTTATGACTATAAAGACAAGATGTATGACTATAAAGACAAAATGTATGACTATAAAGACAAGATTATGACTATAAAGACAAGATTATGACTATAAAAACAAGATTTATGACTGTAAAGACAAGATTTATGACTATCTTATCTTAGACATACAGACGCCCCTTCTATGCAGAAGATAATTGCGTCCACAGACCATGAGAGATGATCTGTTGGCAAGTGATGCAGCGGTCACAGGCCACGGCTATAGGGGTTCCACGCATTACCCCAGCCGCCTAACTATTGTCTAGTTAGGTACCCATTCGGAGCTGGGTGACTCGGGGACTCCTCAGGCCGCGAGAACAAATCCTCACCTTCGTGTGGATTCGAACCCGTGACCATCGGTATGACAATCGAGAGCGCTACCTCTCGACCACCACGTCCCGACTGTAAAGACAACATGTATAACTATAAAGACAAGATGTATGGCTATAAAGACAAGATGTATGACTATAAAGACAAGATGTATGACTATAAAGACAAGATGTATGACTATTGAGACTGATTTATGACTATAAAGACAAGATTAATGACTATAAAGAGAAGATTTATGACTATAAAGACGAGATGCATGACTATGAAGACTAGATTTATGACTATTAAAATTAGTTATTTCTGTGGAGAATAAAGCTATGGCTGTACTATGACAATTAGAGATAATAAATTGAGACGAAGGCTTTTATTTTATCCTTGCCTCACTCCAACACTCCAGGACCCAATGTTTTTAAGGATGGCATTGTCTACTTTGTGTTTTGAACGCTTATTTTAAGGTGAAATCAATGTAAGGCCATGCTTAGAGGATTAAAAAAACCCAAAGACAATTTGTTGCATCATGAAACAGAAATTTAGTTGTACAAGGAAACATTCGAAATAAACATTAAGACCAAAAAAACTATACCACTCATACTGAACGCTTAAAGACAATTTACACAAAGACGAACTTAAATCTAGGCGGACTTCCTTGCGGTCAGTCCTCGTCTCCAGTTAATGTGTTCTACAGGATGTTCACGTTAATGACCAGTGGTTGACCATCGGGTTTGCTAGCCCAACGACTACTGCTTGTTAAGACACTTGTTCTTTTTCTATAAATTATATAGACGTTACTTCAGTAGAGTAAAGGGAAGTAATGGGAAGGGAGAGAAACAAGATAAGACAACCATTTTTTTTTTTTTACGGACGCTGGCGGGATTTTTTTTTTCCTTCAACAAGAAAACCTCAGTAATGACTATGTCTCATACGTTAACACAAAAAGTAATCGATTCAGTTGACAATCGCCAAACAGACGTTTTAGTTATCTCCGTAAAGATTTCTGGATGTATCGATACCAGGCAGCAGACGATGTTTTTTTTCGATTACGACTTCATGTTTTATTTTTGGGCCGTGCCCTTGTATAAACGTGGTGATTAACGCACCAATCCTGTGAGTGATTACCACTGTAGTTCTGTCACTTGTGCTTCGGGCCGTCTTGACGAAAATGGACTCGCCCGAAGTAAGGGGGACACAAGCGTGCTTAAATGTGGACGAGATACGAGAAGAGTCGGCTGGTGATTGCTTCGAGGTAAAAACGGACACAAACCCAACAATCATTCCACTCCCCCCAAAGCGTTAACAAAAATAATCATTATTATTTCAAAAGACATTCGCCAAAGATAATATTTTGGTAATCTTGTTAAATGCTTTTGATGAATTTCCAAATGATAAATGGTTTATTATTTGATTTATTGATTTTGTCCTCACGCTAATCCAATTTCCTCTTAAATTCACACTCCCATCATGCAATATCTCAATTGTAATTTCCGGTCTCAGGCATTCTCCAGCCAAACTTTCCACCTGCCGAGGACAACAAGGCACCAGGTCGGAAGCTTGGAAAGGGCGGCAACCACCAACATAAATGATTGCCTCCCTTGGATTATTTTTGGTTCACCCAGCGAGATTTCGTATTCTAGAAATCCTCTTGAAGGCCAATTTTAGTGGACTTTGAATATGGCGATGGGACCAAGCGTCCACCTCTTCTGGCAAGTGTCTCAGGTAATTATCGGTGGTTCCTATGAACGAACATCCATTGTTTGGTAGGTAATAATACAACGGAATTTAGATTTGTAGTCAAATGTTCCTCTAGAAGTCAAAAGTTCCCCGAGCTGTCAAATGTTATCCAAGTTATCAAATGTTCCAAAAAATTATAAAATGTTCCTCGAGTTGAAAAATGTTCCCCGGGTTGTCAAATGTTGCCCGAGTTGACAAATGTTCCCCAAATTATTAAATGTTCCACGAGTTGTCACATGTTCCCCATGAAGTTATTAAATATTCCCCGATTTTTCAAATGTTCCACGAGAAATTAAATGTTCCCCGAGTTGTCTAATGTTCCCCCACGTTATCAAATATTCCCTGAGTTGTCAAATATCCAAAAGAAGATCCAAGAATATCCAGTATACATTGGAGTGCCCCACTACAAACCCTATAAACTAATCGATATCCGAGCGGCAGTGAATATGTATTGCAGATACTTCATACCCCTTTATTGGTACTGCATTGTCAAAATAACAGGATATATCTTTATGTGGAAGTTCCACAAAAATACTGAAATATTTTTTTTTAAGAGTTTAAAGAAATCTGGTCACAGGCCTTGTCAGACGACAAGATGAACAACTCGTCTGCTAGTCCATAGAGAAGAGGCGGGAGTACCGAAATTTACCAGAAACGGAAGCAAAGTCTCGTTGCCGATGTATTAAGCTCGAGATTTCGACGAGAGTTGATGAGACGCAACACAGGCTTTATATAAATCAACTTACAACTAGGATACTGACTTAAACATTTCATCTGGAAATGCCAAAGCGAAAAGCCATTTTGAAATGTCAACTCATTCGTGTTGGAATTAAGGAAGGCACACAGTGTTTTAAAATCGATCGAGCAAAAAAAATGTTATTTTAATATTGAAACATAATAAAAAGTGTATTACACGTAGCTAAACACCAATTATATTTAAGATTGTGTTAACCCTCGCTGTAATTAAGGTCGGTCCACAGCAAATTTTTCAGCAAAACTTGGTCTTGTCCCAACTTTCAAAATGGGGCCGTCCATAAAGTACGTCACGCTCCAGAGTGGGGGGGGGGTGTAAGAGAGTGTGACAGTTTGTGACATGTTTGAGTGGGTTGTTCGGCCATGTATGACGTCACGGTGTTTTATGTTAAAATTCAGTTATTTTGTTAATAAAAAATATATTTTTGTACGGAAGTACAATGGGGGGGGGGGGTGTCCGAGATTTGTGACAGGGGGATTTTAAAATGGTCGAAAATAGCGTGACGTACTCTATGGACGGCCCTAATCTTTGTAGATAGTTAAATAAATTATGAGTTCGGCAAATAAAATAGTGCGTGACGAAATTGTGATGTATTTTTCCCATGGTTATTTAACAAAATTTTGATCAAAATTTGTACGGACAATTTTACATATGGACCGACCTTTTGAAATAATTTTAAACAATTTTTACAGCAGCATCACTCTCTTTGACGGCGGAGTAATCTGGCTGGAAATAAAATAGTCCAAATTCATGCATCTTCAGCTGACATCACGCATTGCAACCAAAACACGAAGAACAAGACAATCGATTATCTCTTCGTTAATTGTATCGCTATTATTGGCAAAAATTACTTATACATTTCGTGAACTGATTTACAGGCATGGAATCTAGGATTGTGATATAATAAAATAATAAATTATGTATTTAAATTTGATCGGAGATTCAGTCCTTGAACATTTCAAGAATCTTATCATTGCATCCCTTGTGGAAGTAAGCCTGAAGAAAATCTCATCTGTTACAGACGCTCCTTCTATACAGAAGATTATTGCGTCCTACAACGTCATCACAAGTCAAAGCGACTCACTGGCTTAAAATAAGGGAGATTTTTTTTTTTTTTTTTTTTTTTTTTTTTTGTATTTGAGGAATGTTTTCATTTAATGATACTTTTCAATATTCCTTTACAATGTGTGCATATATAATCTAATGGTTGCTGTATAATCCGATGGTTTGTATCCCCCCCCCCCCCCCCCCCANTTTGTAAATTTTAAATTAAAGTGTGTATGAAAACCCAATGGTTGTTTCCCCCCCCCCCCCCCGCCGATCATACCCATGGATACAATATTTTATCTCAGGACCAACAGCTTGTTTCCCTTGAGGTCCTTTCATTGGGGGCGGGAGGGGGGTACACATTGTTTACCCACGTGACAAGCCTGTGGCCCACGAAAGGAAACTTTGGGGACATGAATATTTATGCGTTGTCATTTTATTGAAAAAAAATCGAAGCAAAGGAGATTTATGACGTCATTCTAAAAAATTATAGTGGCAAAGTCAGAGTGTAAATAATTGAAAATCTTGGACAGGTCTGAAGGGGGTTCCTGTTACCCCGTGTGTACCTCGCAAGGCCAACACAAATTTAGTTTCATCAAGCAATCCCCACACAAAACAAGTAGCTTCTAAATATTAAAAAAATGTTAAAGAAAGTGGATCTTTTTATAGAAATAAATGAACAATTTAGTAGCTAGTAACTAAAATAAATTAAGGTTGTATATATAAAAAAGCGAAATTTCCAAACTTAAAAATGAAATTTAAAAATCCACAATGGATGTAATTTCTTCAGAAAGTAATGCTATAAAAGTGACATCCATGAGCATGCTGTAGTGTTGTAACGTGATATGATTGTAAAGTGATATGATTGTAAAGTGATATGATTGTAACGTGATATGATTGTAAAGTGATATGATTGTAAAGTGATATGATTGTAACGTGATATGATTGTAACGGTGATTCTTCAAATTTGTCACCTGTTCCTATTCTTTAAGTGAAAGTTACGTATGAACATAACTACTCACCACATTCCAGCAACATACAGTGACTTTGACGATATAATTAAATGGTCCCAACATGTAAATAAAAAGTTGAGATTTGCTTTATTAGTGCAGCGATATCACTTTTATTTTCATTCAACCTATTAAAAAATCATTTTACATATAGTTTTATACACATCAACCTACTTAGAACTATTTAAAAAATCATTTTACATGTAGTTTTATACACATCAACCTATTAAGAAATTATTAAAGATCATTTTACATGTAGTTTTATACATATCAACCTATTTAGTAGGTCGAGACCTGTCGAGAAGGGGTGACCTCTACGTGGTTCGACAGACGAGTAGGGTCGTGGAGCAGACCGCGACCTGAAACCGACAAACCCCTGGCTTGGACAGCCGAAGGCCGTTGTTAGGTGTTAGGTGCTAGTCACACATGATTACAGTCGCTGCACGGATCTTAGGCAAAGCATTTAGATGTAATACCGATGATGAAAACCAAAGTACCCGTTGAGGGTCGGGTTATTCCGAAGCGACCGTTTCGTCCCC
>MUZC01000966.1:23685-35929 GCA_002072015.1 Radix auricularia | reverse complement strand
AATGCCGATGATGAAAACCAAAGTACCCGTTGAGGGTCGGGTTACTCCGAAGCGACCGTTTCGTCCCCCTCAATTAACTAGCAACGCTGTTGAGCGGTGCCGGTTTAGGGCCAGGAGCGCCAGCACGGAATAGCAAAAGGTACCGCTAGGAAACGCTTTTGGTCGCCAGCTCTGAGGAAACCTTCCGGTGGGGGTTAAACCCTGGGTAGGTCAGTGATGATCCCACGCTTTGCGGCGATCTAAACTATAGAGACTCGTAAGCTTTGCCGTGGTGGCGCCAAAGTGATACTATGTTGATAGCGAGTCACAGTAAGAAATTCCACACCTCCCTTGGGAGGCACACTTAGTGGGAGGCGTTTTCGACCTAGTGTCCTGGACGCCCAGGCGGCCGCTTGTAGCAGCGACCGCTCCTGGGGGGCTTCTCAGTCTTTACGTCCCTTAGGGGGCCAGAGGGCTGAGGGGGTTTTCCGGGAAGCCCCATGAAGAGCGCAGGCTCGGGACAGCTGATTTTCTTCCACATGTAGGTGATGAAAATCCGCATCCGTCGGATTCGGATTTGGCAAATATAAATCCGTCGGATTCGAATTCGGATGCGGATTTGGTCAACGCTTGGCTAAAAAAGGGAGTATACCAAGGTGTCTGTCCCGTGTCCCCTATAACAAGAAGGATTTTTAATCACAAAAATAAGTAATTCAAAAACAATGCATATTGTTTAAAAGGATTTAAAAAGATAAACAAAATGAATGAATGTAATTCCACCAAAGTAATTTGAACCTACATTTTAAAAAAAACGCTTAAAATCAAGTAAAAAATTAAAACATTTTGACAAACAATATTTAGCGAAATTATAAACTAAGTTCTTAAAATTGGAGAGTTATGAGAGCATTAAACCAAATTAAAGATACTGTTTATTGTCACATTTACATGTCGACCGTGACTGATCTACCTCTGATTTAGAGTTTGCAATTTCACCTCTCTCACGTTCAGCTCGCGTTAACTCGGGACCATGGCGTGAGCGCAAGTGTGTGAACAAAGAAGACGTTGAGTATCTGCGCTCTTTAGCACTACCGCGTGAAATTGTGTTGTTACACAACTTACAAACTGCTTTACTATCGTCAAAAACTTTTAATTCAAAGAAATCCCAAACGATACTCGATTTCTTAATTTCAACCGCCATTTTTACTTGTTTACAGCAGAATACAGGAGGAAAAAGAGACACCCTAAACCTCGGAATAAGAATGCGGATTGGAATGGCGGAATGGAATTTTTAATGTTAGAATAAGTTGTACTGGTGTATGTATGTACTGTACATGTTATTAACCATTACTATATAAATATATTTTCATGTAAACACAAACTAAAACGCTATTATATATCCATTCATATCTATTCCGAGGTTTAGAAAACTCGGATGAAAACAATTTCGTGAGAGGGGTGTATCTAAAATACGTTCATGATTAAATACGACGTCTAATCTATGGACAGCTGAGTAAGGGTCTAGGAGTTTAGTTTTATCTGTTTTCTTTATTTCGGGTTTTCGAAAGTCTCTAGGTTTTTAAATTGTAGTTACGATTTCTACGGCCGTGTATAATCTGAAAACGGTAATTTTTCAAATTCGAATCCGACGGATTTTTTAAAAAAAAATCCGTCGGATTCGAATTTGCTCAAAAAAACGTCGAAGTTCGAATGTTGTCGGATTCGAATTCGAACTTCGTCACATCCCTACTATTTAGAATTATTAAAAACAATCATTTTGCATGTAGTTTTATACATATCAACCTATTTAGAACTATTGAAAACAATAATTTTACATGTAGTTTTATAAATATCAACCTATTTAGAACTATTAAAAACAATAATTTTACATGTAGTTTTATACACATCAATCTATTTAGAACTATTTAAAAATCATTTTACAAATAGTTTTATACATATCAATCTATTTTCAGCTTTCTAACCGACATTTTTTTATTCAAACTTAAGAAATTCAACATATGGCATTGAATGAACTCTGAGAAAAAAAAAACTCATTACAATTAGGCATCTCATTTTATCATTGAGACGGCTACAGCTACATAAAAATATATTTGAAATACAACACACAGAGAAATAGAAAACCTGAAAGATTATTTTAAAAATATAAGATTAGCTGAGGTTAAAATCTTTAAAAATAAAAAAAAGCAATAATTTGATCTGCCATTTAAAACCTTGTTGATGAACATCGTATTATTTTTTTTTTATTTCACCGCCCTCCCCCATCCCCCACGCCATTTTGCTTAAGTTTCCCTGATTAATTTAATTAAAACCCCATCAAATAGTTGAGAACCCCTGGTTGGTATGTGTAGATGTAAGTAATTGGTATCGAACTTCCTGCTTTGGGGACACATGTCATAGACATACGTCGCTTTAGGAAACGATTCCATATCTAAACTAACTCACCCACTTACTCACTTACCCACTCACCCACTCACCCACTTAGGCACTTGCCCACTTACCGACTTACCCACTTACCCACTCACCCACTTAGCCACTTACTCACCCACTTGCCCACTTACCGACTTACCCACTCACCCACTTAGCCACTTACTCACCCACTTACCGACTTACCCACTCACCCACTTACTCACCCACTTGCCCACTTACCGACTTACCCACTTACCCACTCACCCACTTAGCCACTTACTCACCCACTTGCCCACTTACCGACTTACCCACTCACCCACTTACCCACTTGCCCACTTACTCACCCACTTGCCCACTCACCCACTTACTCACCCACTTACCCACTCACCCACTTGCCCACTTACTCACCCACCAACTTACCCACTTACCCACCCACTTACCCACTTGCCTACTTACCCACTTACCCAGACCACAATAAACAATATTAGCTGTCAGATATGTCTTTAGTTAGTCGCCCGCCCGGGGCGGTTGTAGACTTTACCTTCAGCCCCCCCCCCCCCGCCCAATCATTTTTACATAAAATGTGTGATGTATGTGCCAAAACTACAACAAAAACCAAACAAACAAAGGCGTCGCCCAGAATGACCACCCTTCACACCTCCCACTACCCCACGCCACTGTTAACTGCCCTACTTTCGACAAGTACGGAATAAACTTTTTTTTTTTTTTTTTTTCCTCGGATTAATCAAAACATAATGCAAGTCCCAAACACTTTTCCCAAACACTTTTCCCAAACACTTTTCCCAAACACTTTTCCCAAACACTTTTCCCAAACACTTTTCCCAAACACACGCCCTTTAATGCACACGTCTGTTTGTGGGTAGGGGAATGAGACACAATGTGTCATTCGTGGAAGTCTTTGTGTCAATATAGTTTCTCTTAATTTACTACAGACAACCGGGTGTTTACAACCATACACACGAGAAGTAGGACACAGAAAAACATCGCGCCACGTCCTGAATGTTGGAAACTGCAAACAAATGTTGATATGAGAATTATCAGCCATTTGTATACTTTATTGGCCGTTTCCATGGCAACGGCAATCGATGGTCAGTTATTAATAACACATTCTCCCTAACACCGAAAACATGGATTCGTGATTCATTCAACCGTAGCGGGGTCAAACTCCAGTAGCGGCGTTATATCTCCTTCAAATAAATTTCGTGCCCTGACAGATTTAAACTGAAGCGCGTTTCTCGGCTGTAGCGAAGTATGTCGACCGTGACGTCACAACGCTACCGGTTGCTGGAAA
Source organism: Radix auricularia (assembly GCA_002072015.1). Taxonomy (NCBI): domain Eukaryota; kingdom Metazoa; phylum Mollusca; class Gastropoda; family Lymnaeidae; genus Radix; species Radix auricularia. The sequence continues at coordinate 32,214 of MUZC01000966.1, read as the reverse complement.
AGAGAGATCTATAAATTCTAAAAGGATTATAAAAAATGCAAGGTTTTAGGGTTTAGGTTAGGTATAGCTTTAGAATTTTCGGAAAATTGAAAGTTTTAGGGTTTGGGTTAGGTATAGATATATAATTTTAATTTTAGAGCTTTTTAAAGGACGTGCTATAACAACAAAGAAGGCCACCATGACCGTGACGTCACGGTCGACATACTTCGCTTTTATCCGTTTCTCTTTAGCACTAAAGGAAACAACAACACCAATGTTCTAACTGGAACACCGATACACACAGAGACACACCTACAAACACAAACGCACACACAAAGTGAACACTTGACCCGAAATGACGTCGCCTTAATCGTCTGCTCCATTAATATGTACACACAACACTCCCCGGTCCTTAAAACACGCCCACAACGTGTGGAAAACTTGCTGTTGTTTTCGTTGCTAATTCCCGGATGTTAGATTCTTTTGCGTCTGCTCTGTTAAACACGGATATAAAACAACGGATAAAAAACGCAGTTCATCTTATGTTAAAGTTTCATTTTGCAATTTTGAAAGACGGTAAACCGGCGATAATGGTATATCACAGGATAGTCTGGCTCTGACAGTCTTAGTGGCCGTTACCATGGCGGCCGTGACCAGTGGTAAGTTTGGTCAAAGGTACCCTCTCATCCTGACGGCGTGGAATCTGCATTCGTTCGACCGCAGCGGGGTCAAAGTCCAGGAGCGGAGGAATATTTCTCTCGCCTTCGACGACTACAGATATGAATGGTAAGAGTTTCACTCAATTGTGTCATTTATTGTTGAAACACTTGACAATTCTTGATCTAATATATGTAAGTCATTGAAATACTTGACCATACTTGATCTAATATATGTAAGTCATTGAAATACTTGACAGAGTTGATCTAATATATGTAAGTCATTGAAATACTTGACAGAGTTGATCTAATATATGTAAGTCATTGAAATACTTGACTATAGTTGATCTAATATATGTAAGTCATAGAAATACTTGACCATAGTTGATCTAATATATGTAAGTCATTGAAATACTTGACCATAATTGATCTAATATATGTAAGTCATTGAAACACTTGACTATAGTTGATCTAATATATGTAAGTCATTGAAATACTTGACTATACTTGATCTAATATATGTAAGTCATTGAAATACTTGACAGAGTTGATCTAATATATGTAAGTCATAGAAATACTTGACCATAGTTGATCTAATATATGTAAGTCATTGAAATACTTGACCATAGTTGATCGAATATATGTAAGTCATAGAAATACTTGACTATAGTTGATCTAATATATGTAAGTCATTGAAATACTTGACTATAGTTGATATAATATATGTAAGTCATTGAAACACTTGACTATAGTTGATCTAATATATGTAAGTCATAGAAATACTTGACCAATTTAGTAGATCTAATATATGTAAGCCATAGAAATACTTGACTATAGTTGATCTAATATATGTAAGCCATTGAAATACTTGACTATAGTTGATCTAATATATGTAAGCCATTAAAATACTTGACTATTTTAGTTGATCTAATATATGTAAGCCATTAAAATACTTGACCATAACATATCTAATTTATGTTAGCCATTGAAATACCTTATTGTGCTTGAACTAGTGTAATTCATTGAAATACTTAATTAACCTTGATTATTATTCTTGATCGAATTATTCTTGAAATACGGGATAATTCTTGACCTAAAGTTAGTCATTGAAATACGTCATCATACTTCTTGCTACTTTCCCTCCAAACCACCCCACCCCACTCACCCCCTTCCCAGGAGATGATATCTCTTATCAGTCATCGACCTACCCGCCACCCGGAGCGGATGTAAACAACTTCCCCGTGTTCACCACTAGGTCATTGTCCCCTTTAAGCTGCGCAGGTTCAAAATATATTTTACAGATGCCACGCAGCAGTTTAGAATGCTCGCGCAGCAAATTTTGTAAAATATTGCCCAAAAAACTTATGGCATTTCATTATTTCATTCTTTGTCCGTCATGTTATCTATCTTCCCATAGATTCTACGACTGCCTGAGGTCGTTCTTCAGTCAGTACTGCGCGGCCTCTTCCTTCGGGGAGCCCCCAAAAGGTGAAGATTTCCACGAGGCCACGAGCATTTCTTCCGACACCTCCGCCCGGCGCCAATACTTCAAATACAACTATCAGTGCCGGGGCACCTCCCTCAAATCTATCACGTGCTACAGGCTTGAACATGAGTTTGACGTCTGCACCAGAGGACTGCGTTGCCGGAGGTTGTTCCAGTCTTTCGACTTGGACTCCACAGTCGTGTCCCTGTACTGGACAGACGAGGACCCCATCTATATCGGAGGGGATGGAAACTCCCTCGGCGTCGATTTCGACGGATGCACTCGGAAATGCCGAGGCCATGCGACGACCTCGAGTCTCGCGGTGGTGATGTTAGTGTTGGTGGTGCCGCTCTATAAACTGTGCTGGCTGTAGAATGAGCGATACCTGATGTAGAACTAACAATACGTGTCGGAGAATCATCACTACCTGTCACAGATCTAACAATACCTGTTGTAGAACTAGCAATACCTGTCAGAGAATCAGCACTACCTGTCACAGATCTAACAATACCTGTTGTAGAACTAGCAATATCTGTCAGAGAATCAGCACTACCTGTCACAGATCTAACAATACCTGTTGTAGAACTAGCAATACCTGTCAGAGAATCATCACTACCTGTCACAGATCTAACAATACCTGTTATAGAACTAACAGTATCTGTAAGGGAATCATCAATACCTGCCATAGAATAAACAATACATGTCTCAGAATAAACAATACCTGTCACAGAATAAACAATACCTGTCACAGAATATGCAATACCTGTCACAGAATATGCAATACCTGTCATAGAAAAAAATACCTGTCATATTTTCATCAATACATGTTATATTTTCAACAATACCTGTCATAGAATAAACAATATTTGTCATAGAATAAACAATATCTGTCATATTGTCATCAATACCTGTCATAGAATTAACAATACCTGTCATATGTTTCATCATTACCTGTCATAGAATAAACAATATCTGTTATAGTGTCACCAATACCTGTCATAGAATAAGGTATAGCTGTCTTAAAATCAAGAACAGCTCTCATAGTGTCATTAATACTTGTATCATATATTCAACTGCGCGTGTCGTATAATAAACCATACCTGTCATAACCATACAGAATGGGACTGCATAAAGCTTTTTAATAAAAAACAAATTACACAAACTATTTCTGTAAGAAAACACTAAATTGAAGCTTTATTTATTAAATAATGCTAAAAATATTAAACGTTTCGGCTCATGCCTTCATCAGTACAAAAACATTTACTTACATATATCTTAAAATTAAAACATATTTTTAAAAAATGAAAAGAAAAGAAAAACAAAAATAAACAAGGACATAGACTTAGAATGTAAGAAAAAGGAGGAAGTTGAAGTATCGAAAGTAACAGTGAAAACCACAACGGGAAAACGATTTTGCAGTCAGGTAAAATTGTGGATTTGATTAATCCCATATGGAGCCAACGTACCAAATCGTTTTATGAGTCTATTTTCCATGTGGACTCTATCATGGGTATTGGTTGCATATAGAATACCAGTAACTACAATATCCAAAATGCCGTCATGGTCAACACTGCTTTTGAGAATCACCTGGCGGGCCTTAAAATTATGGGGATGGAAAGTTAAAATAAATTTGGATCTATCACATTGATCGTGAACAGCTGATGTAAATGTGTCCTGTCTGGCCATGCCTTTAATTTTATTGACAGCTGATGTCATAACCAATCAATACATATCTTAAAATCAACAATACCTGTCATATAACTAACCATACCTATCATATAACTAACAATACCTGTCATCTAACTTACAATACCTGTCATATAACTAACAATACCTGTCATATAACTCATAATACCTGTCATATAACTAGCAATACCTGTCATCTAACTAACAATACCTGTTATAATCAATCAATACAAAGCTTAGAATCAACAATACCTATCATAGAATTAGAGTACTGGAAACATTTACAATCAATCACTGAGCGCCAGAAATTATCATGTATTTAAAAGACAAGAATCATTGCTTTACAGTTTACTCGTACTTTACTGACTTATTGTCAGTCATCCATGACTTGGATGTGCCATGGAAAATAAAACAAACGCAAAGCAAGCGACTGACCTCTTTAATAACCTTATTAATATTGTTCTGACATTTGTCCTGCAATTAATAGACATCTTACATTTACAAGCGACTAACAGTTTAAACAACTATAAAAATCGAATCTGTATCAGTTGTATTCAGTAAATAACATATTATAATTTGGATAAATGTATACCAAATGTATAATGTATAAATGTATAACCAACCCGGTGTAACAGACAAGATTAAACCCCGGACCAGAATATACCCTGGGGGTTAAACTGGCCTAAATCATAATTTACCACCGGGCCAGAATATACACTTTTTGACAAAAATGAGTATATATTCTAAAAACGGATTAGTGGCTATTTATTTAGATATTCTATTGGTGTTTTAGCTTTGTCAGAGGGTTAATTCTGGTTAGGTGGTCAATCTGGTCTGCTACGCAAAGTTCGTTTGTAATCGGTGCCAATTCCCGGGTTAGCTACCATCTGGTCTGTTACATCGGGTTAGTTACCATCTGGTCTGTTACATCGAGTAATGTCAATCAACAAAGATTGCTATCCTACATGTAAATGGTAGCCATCTAGGTAAATAGTTGATCATTAAAGGAAGGCCCAGTGTTGCGAACTCCTGGGAAATTTCCCAAATCGTGGGAATTTTTAAGCCAAATTTATAGAAATGGGAATTTTTTTACTTAATTAAATATGAGAATATTTGAGATTGACAAATTTAAAAAATTAAATATACAATTGAATTACAATAAAATGAAATAATTTAAAACATGCTCAGTTTCAAATGAAAAAATATCATTTTTTAGGGTGGCTGGGGGGGGGGGGCCGCGGGCTTTGTGACGTCATATTTGCTTATTTTTAGCGTGTCTAGTTTTTTTTTTAAATTTCAGATCTACGTTGTCTTTTTTTTTTTTCTTTAAAGTTTTGACTAGGTTTTTCCACGCTTAGCCTAGAGTTTTTAATGAATGTGAGAATTTTTGTCTAATTTGGGAATTTTTTAGCTCCTGTCTGGGAAAAATTGACACCTTGAGTTCGCAACACTGGAAGGTCCAAGATTTTCCTCTTAAAATTAGAGAAACAAAAATGCTTTATTCGAGGTCACAGTCAGTGCTTCCAGCGACAATTTTAGGAAAAACCTAGCCAACACGTCAAAATAAACCTAGATCAGAAAGAAAACAAGAGAAAAATACCTAGACATGCTAAAAATAAACAAAAATGACGTCACAAAGCTCCCCACCCACCCCTTATTTCAAATAGAGCATATCTCAAATAAATTTTATTGTCAATTTTTATTCAAGTATGTAATAAGTGTAGATGGAAGATGCAATCCAATAGCATAAAGGGTGTGAAGCCATTTTAAACTTCACTAATGTTGCGCGTTTTTTTGAAGTGACGTCACAGTTCTTAAACACCCCTCCCCCTTGTCACACATCTCACAAAAGTGACTTAAACACCAACCCTCCCCTTTCTTACATCGTCACAAAATTTCGTGACCCTTCTCCGCCTCCACCCCCAGGCGCGCGACGTAAAACATGTTTAATATAATGCGCACCGATTGTAAATATATTTTTAAAAAGTATTGTCAATATTATGCGCATCTTATTGCGCGACATGAAAGGTTGTTGAACATAATACGCACTACGACACTTTATCTAAAAATTTAACATGATACATAGAGATAAAATAAATAATTTAAAAAATATTTTTAAAAAAGTTTTTAAGATACCACGTTTTGTGAACTAAAAAGAAGAAAATAAATTTTTTCTTGGGCTCTGTTGGAACTTCCCTTCCCCTGGGCTGAGCCAGAACTGTTTTGTTGGATGCACATTGTGGACATTTTGTACATACACACTCTTACACACCAAAATATTTTCGAACTGAAAACGTGGGGGGCATTCGGCTGAAATTTGGTCTATTAATGCTATTACATTAAACTTTTCAGTTTCAAATTCCTCCACAGTCTATATATGATACTTCATTTAATNAAGCTGCACGAAGACGGTTCAATGTTTCTTGATGTTCTTCTTCTGTTTCTTCAGCACGGATTTGACGATGTCGCTTTCTATCTTCAGCAAGGCGGTAACTGCGTATTTCAGCAGTTTCAGCCGCTCGAATATGTTGTTTATATTCTTTGTTTTTCGTAAGGCGGTAACTGCGTTTTTCAGCAGTTTCAACCGCAAGAGCTTTGCGTTTTCTTTCTCTGTCTTTAGCTAGGCGGCAACTGCATTTTTCAGCAGTTTCAACCGCAAGAACTTGATGTTGCTCCAAATCTTTATTAAGGCGGTAACTGCACTTTTCAGTTTTTGCCGTACTAGCCTTTCTGCGTTTCGCCAATCTCATTTCCTTTTCCGATTCAGTTTCCGTTGTTCGCTTCAGCTGACGTTTCTTTTGAGCCTTTTCTAGTCGTCGCTTTCTCTGTGTTGTTGTCTCCTTCATAGTGCTTAAGAAATCTAGAAATTTAATCAAATCATTTTTTGTTACTTACATATTTTCACTTTTATCTTGTTTATATCTTTTATGTAGCTCGAAATTGCACTTAAACATTTTCAATATTCACAACCGCAAGAACTTGATGTTGCTCCAAATCTTTATTAAGGCGGTAACTGCACTTTTCAGCAGTTTCAATCGCAAAAACTTGATGTTGTTGTTCCATATCTTTATTTAGACGGTAACTGCCTACGACAGCACACAGAATGTGTACTCAACTGTCCACGTTGTGATGACTCACGGCGACAGCACACGGAATGTGTAGTTCACTGTCCACGTTGCGAAGCGATACACTACAAACCTTGATGGGAGTAGAATGAGATCTAGTGCAAACCGGATGCCTGAGTTGTTGTTTTTGTCTGCCTTGGTCCACAATAATCCCAGACGGTAGCCCCCAATGTTACGTCGTTGTCTTAATATGTTTTTCCCAATCCTCTGTATGCACACATATGTCATCAAAATAAGTCTCTACATTTTTCTAATTACCAAACTTAACGAAACATTTTCCGGAAAACACAAGAAATCATTGACATTTGATTAGTTATTCCATATAAGGAAAAATAGAATTTAATTCTACTATAATTAAGTAGAATTGAGTACTATAATTAATGAAATATTAAATTGTCATGTGAATCAAGTATGCATGCAAAATTTCATCAAAATTGGATGATCAGAAGTGGTTCAAAAAAGGAATTCAATTTTTGCCCCGGAAAGACAAGAAAGCAAACTAAGAAAAACGTGGTAAAAATTCAATAATTCAAATACAGTACATTTGATCGATCAAAAATTCTGATCGATCCAAAGTCTTTTCGACAAGCAAGCGATCAAGCAAGGGCTCAGACACCACAAGTTAATATAAAGGATTTTTTAAAAAGACATATTTTGGGATTAGTATTAATAGCTGCAAAGGAAAGATTATAAATATTATTTTCTTTCCTTTCTTGATAATTTATGCACACCGGCAGCTGATGGTGCGCGGACCACCACTTTGAGTACCATTGCTCTAGTGAACGTCCACTCCAAGAATTGAAGGATGGCCACAACAGTAAAATTTAATCATACGACGAATCAGTGGGAGAGGAGTTATTCGATACTCCGAGATGTTCGATACCGAATAATTCGATACCTCAAGTAATTCGATACCCTGGCCACTGCAGAAATCCAATCAAATTCTTCAAGTCGGTTACTGATACACCCAGAGAAATAGATGGAGAGGGAGGAACGGTAACATATTTATAGTGATCTTTTACAGAGAGGGTGAGGGAGGGTACAGAGAGGGTGTGTGGAGGGTACAGAGAGGGAGAGTGTAGGGTACAGAGAGGGTGAGTGGAGGTACAGAGAGGGTGGGTGGAGGGTACAGATAGGGTGGGTGGAGGGTACAGAGAGGGTGAGTGGAGGGTACAGAGAGGGTGAGTGGAGGGTACAGAGAGGGTGAGTGGAAGGTACAGACAGGGTGAGTGGAGGGTACAGACAGGGTGAGTGGAAGGTACAGAGAGGGTGAGTGGAGGGTACAGACAGGGTGAGTGGAAGGTACAGAGAGGGTGAGAGGAGGGTACAGACATTGTGAGTGGAGGGTACAGACAGGGTGAGTGGAGGGTACAGGCAGGGTGAGTGGAAGGTACAGAGAGGGTGAGTGGAGGGTACAGACATTGTGAGTGGAGGGTACAGACATTGTGAGTGGAGGGTACAGACATTGTGAGTGGAGGGTACAGACATTGTGAGTGGAGGGTATAGACAGGGTGAGTGGAAGGTACAGAGAGGGTGAGTGGAGGGTACAGACATTGTGAGTGGAGGGTACAGACATTGTGAGTGGAGGGTACAGACA
>MUZC01000965.1:120865-131600 GCA_002072015.1 Radix auricularia | reverse complement strand
ATTAATTTCTCGAGTAATAATTAAAATTGTTTAAAGATTAAATTATTTTTAACGATTAATTGACACATCACTTACAAATAATTGGAAGTAAAAAAAAAGTATATATAAACAATTTTTAAAAATAGCGCCAGATAAATAATGAATTTCCTGAAGATGAAATTTACATTTTGGTTTTGAAATATTGACTGACGGGAATGTTCAAAATGTTGATAAAGTTTGCCTACTTATCAAACCAAAGGAAAAGCGTATGAAGCTAATGGCAGTAATGGCGTTTGACTTAGAGACAGAAATGACGACAGCTCTTCTGATGAATTACTGCGTAAAAAAATGGAGATGAACGTTCTTGAATCCATTAATCCAGTACAATGGTGGAAAGTTAATGAACACCAATATCTGATAATGTCATTCCTTGCCAAGACCGTTTTGAGCATAGCAGTTACATCAGTTCCATGTCAATGATTGTTCAATTCTGTTGGTTATATTGTCAATTAAACCCGCTCATCACCTGAACCAATTAATGTCAACACACTTTTGCGTAGTTGGTGAAAAGTTGATATATAAAGAAGACATTCCAGTGTTATTTAGATTTTTATCAGAACGTTAAATAAGTGTTACTTATGACATCATAAATTAAAATTTTTGGCTTTAATCGAAATTAACGATTAATTAATCGTTAATTTTTCAAAAGTTAACAATTTAATTTAAATTAATCGTTAACAGCCCTAGTATTTACCCAAAAATCTGTTTTTAGTAAAAAATTTCGGCGCCCCCTGAAATTCTCCTCGCCCCCCACGCAGACAAAGCTAAATCCGCCACTGCGGAAAACATAACGGCATTATGATCTACTTTAGGAAAATAATACGTTATGTACAAACTTTGCGTGAATCAATGCTAAATAAACACGAACATTTAGTACAACTCTACACTAAACATATGTAGAAACTTAAATACATTAATATAACATTAAAATATATAAAATTAATATTTAATTATTTTTTTTTTGTTAATTGAGCTTTGCGCTTTCGAATTGTATAAGTCATTTTATTAATTATTTTTTTTTGCCTCAGTTCCGCCGAGATATTCGCCTTCTAATGGTCCCAGCAAAATATGAACCCAAAGAGGCTTGTTAACATTTTGCCTGCTTTTGGCAAAGTTTCTGAAATGAGTCAGTCAAATTTCATTAAACTAAGCAACAACAAGACCTATCTGAAAATTTTCGGGGTGTTTTTTCTCAATAATTTGACCAATAGATAGCAGAATTGTTGGTGGACGGTTGAATACAGTCACGGGATGCCCAGTGTTGTTAGCTGCGCATTTTTCGTGTTCGAGTGGTGTTTCGTATCTTGAATTTAGTATTGTATAATAAATGTTGATCGTATAAGAAATATTGATTGTATAATAAATATAGATTGTGTAATGAATATTGATTGTATAATAAATAGGGCTGGGGAAATTGGCGATTAATTTCTCGATTGGTCGTTAAAAATTGTATTATTATTTTATCACGATTAATCGACCAATCATTTTCAAATTATTGGAAGTCAAAAAGGTTTTAAAATATATATTAAAAAATTGCACCGATAAATAATAAATAATTTCCTGACGATAACACGAACATTTTGGCTTTAAACTATTGACTGAAAGGAATTTTTCTAAATGTTGATAAAGTTTGCCTACCATTGTTCTAACACTTCACCTACTTATCAAACCAAATGAAACGTTTATTAAGCTAATGGCAGTAATTGAGTCTTACTCAGTGACTAAAAATGACGACAGCTCTTCTGATGAATTACTGCGTTACAAAATGGAGATGAAAGTTCCTGAATCCATAAAACCTCCACAATGGTGGAAACTGAATGAACACCGATATCATTCAATGGCATTCCTTTGCCAAGATCGTTTTGAGCATACCAGTTACCTCAGTTCCGTGTGAACGATTGTTCATCTCGGCTGGTGATATTGTCAATTAGACCCGCTCATCACTTGAACCAAAAATGTAAACACACTTTTTTGCGTAGTTGATTAAAAGATGACATATAAAGGAGACACTCCAGTGTTGTAAGATTTTTAACAAGAAGTTTAATACATGTTACTTATGACTTCATACATTTTAATTTTGGGCTTTAATAATAAATATTGATTGTATAAGACTATAATTAATATTGATTATATAATAAATATTGTTTGTATATTAATCATTTATTGCACGTATAATAAAAATTGGTTTGTATACTAAATATTGATTGTATAGTAAACATTGGGTGAAGCGTTTTGGCATTTCATCAAGAGCTCTACTTTTTAAGACGACTAGTCCATCACTTAACGGTCTTACGACATTACCACTATTGAAAGACTATAGGAACACTGATGACTATGCGAACACTGAATAACTATGCGAACACTGAATGACTATACGAACACTGAATGACTATACGAACACTGAATGACTATACGAACACTGAATGACTATACGAACACTGAATGACTATACAAACACTGAATGACAATACGAACACGGAATGACTATACGAACACTGATGACTATGCGAACACTGATGACTATGCGAACACTGAATGACTACACGACTATTAATATACGTCCTGAACTACACTTTTGTTCAGAAGGTAAGAATAGCCCCCGCCCCTATAACCACGTGAACTTACTACACTCGCGTAGACGGAGAGACATGGAAACAACGTGCGACTCATTTTGACAGACAACAAACTATCCTTTCGTTCTTCACCTCCGACTGAACCGGAAGTCCCCGTTCGTCTGCAACAAATGCCTTTCAACGAAGTCAGGCGGTAGTCGCAGTTGGTCTCAACCAGGTACCCAAAGTCGGCCAATCACCGTTTCTTTCTTGTCATTTTCCTTCCATCTTTTTAATCTGCTACATTTCACTGGAGGGATTTTAATAGTTTGTTATTTAGTTCATCTCGCTTTTCCTAGAAGGATAATTTTTTGAACAGAAGAAAACATTTAAACCAGTGGGAAACATTCCGATATGGAAGGAAACATCTGTTTTATTATTTTTTTAACTTTTATTTATTTCTGGTGGATTTAACAAGATAATTTCTTTGTAAACAGTGTAAAAATAGAAACTAATTTTTAAAACAATTTTATAGCAGAATATGAACTGATCAAGCAAATCTGTGACACAGTGTAGTTGCTCAAGTAAATCTATAACACATTGGGTTATGCTGATCAAGAATTTCTGTGACACCGAGACAGAATCTGTGACACTTACATCTATGCTGGTTCAGAAGCGAGGATTTAATTCAAGTCCAGACGTCGTCAAGTGTTGTTTTTTTTCTTTCACCTCAACATGCTGAGTTACCTTTTGTTTATATTCCCTGAAACTTCGTTGTTTCACCTGAATCACCTGTGTTTCTGACCGATGCGTCGACGTTTGCTCGCCTCGTCCAGCATGAACTTTAAGTTACAATCACTCACCACCGTGACGTCACCGCGCGAGACTGACCTCATAGTGTCCATCTGTCTGTGGCTGTTGGTACGACCTGGTCAACCGGCGGCCATCAGTAAGGTCATGGAGGACGTCTGTCCGCACAACTGTCATCAACATGGTGACTGTGTCATGACATCCAGTGGCCCAGTGCTGGCCTGCAACTGTCATATGGGATGGGGAGGTAACACCTGTGAGATGCCATGTTTAAGGTGGGTACTTCTTATTGGCAATAAGTCCAATTGATTGAAAATGCGATCGAAACTAGAGTCGAGGTTTTAATAATAAAGTATAAGTGTTGTAGAATTGACAATGATAAAAAAATTATTTCAATAGACATTTTGCGCCCTTTTAATTAGGTTAAAAGAAAGTATTGTTTTTTTATATGATTGACATTGAATTTTAATTTTTCCCATGTAAATATTATAATTTTGATATTTTAAATGTATACTGGTATGAGTTTTTAAAGAGTGTAACTTTTTTAAAATTCAAAATTCTATGACTTTCGTAAACTTTTAATTATACTTATTTATATTTATAGTATAAATAATCATTAACTACAGCAATTAATTTATAATGTGTTACCTTGAGAATACCTTTGTTTTGTCGTAAACACATGCGTGACTTCTTAGAAACGTCATATTTTAACTGACAAACTGTGTGAAAGTTACATTTTCATTTTGTAGCTATTTCGACATTTCATTTTTATCAAAACGGAAATATGTACATCACATTAACAAATTATTAGAGGTAACTGAACAGAAAGCATTCTTTAAAGTCAATCGGACATGTCAAACTATTTGCATTAAGTGGCGTCGAGCCTAAAATCTTCTTCCAGCAGACCGAACCAGATGAATGGTCTTTTCTTAGATAACCGTTCTTGGAAAACTACGTCCCACACCCACCCCTGCCCCATTGATAGTAAATCACTATTGTTTCTTTACTTCTGACTTTATTACATTCAAGAACACGTTAAGGTCACCTGATATTCTTTCAAATTTAACTTTTCTTCCGTGAATTTCTGTGCATCATGGGTTCTTGGCATTTTAGTGCGGTATTCGTTCATACAATTAAATTAAACTGTTCAAATATTCCAGGGGTCTCCAAACTTTTCAGCCGGAGGGCCGCTTTAACTATCAAACAGCAGTTTCGGGGCGGACTACACGCTAAAGGTCTAAATAAAAAACAAATCAAAACAGATGTTTTCAATTATATATTTAATATTATATTTAACATTATTTAATAATACATTTTTACATCTTTATTAGTGGGAATTATGATATTATTTCCTGGATGCCAAAATAGTAACTATTTCTGGCTTCAAAATTGACGTCCCTTACATTAAAAGTGACCTGAGATTATCGTCAGATAAGTTACGTCTCACATTGTTATTCACGTATTTCATCTTCGTATATGTCTGTTCACACAATTATGTTGTTCCAAAGATTGAAAGGTACCTTGATGCAAAAGCTTTAGCATTAGAGAAGTCTTCCTTTGGGAAAAGACTGGTAAAATCTCAAAAATCCTTCTTTGAACTTATACCTGATGAGGTCATTTGCTTCCAAAACAATGACTTCCAGCTGCAGTTCATCTGAGCAACTGGCCACATCTGCTTCAAATGGATTTTGAAATAACCTAACTTCTTCTGCCTTTGAACCCAAGTCAGAAAACCGCTCCTGAAACTGCAGCTTAGAGTCTTTGATGATCTCGCATGCAAATGATGTGGAGAACTCAGCTGTTGCTTCAGCCATGAAGACCTTGAACTGCAGAAAGTGTGTTAAGTTGTTGGCCTATAATTGTTCCAAATACAAGACAAGTTTATATCTGAAGGCCTTTAGGTGATTGTACAGATCAGAAACTAGATTTTTCTCTCCTTGTATTTTTTGGAGCAGAAAATTTAAATGACAAGTAATGCCTGCAGCAAAGGCCAACTTCAATACCCAATCTTCATCAGACTTAAATGTCTGTGACTCTCCTTTACTTTCTAGGAAGTCACGTATTTCCTTTCTTAATTCAAATACTCTACTCAGAACTTTCACACAACTTAGCCATCTTACTGCTGTGTAATTTGGTAAATCTTGCGGTTCTGTGCCTGTATCTTTCATCGTGTCTCTGAACTGTTTATGCCCATGTAACTTTATTAAATTCACCATCTTTACCACATGATTCAGTTCACTGCTAATGTCCACATATTTATCACACAAAGCTTGTTGGTGAATAATAAATTGCAGGAACAATGGTTGTGGAATGTGTTTCTCATTACACATCTGCTTTACTTGTCCAACCAAGCCTTTCTTAACGCCACTCATGTTCTTTCTTCCATCAAAAGTCAAGCAAGTGAAGTTAGTCTCGTTTAAGATATAATCAGCAATTTTTTTTGTCAATTAATTGAATATATTCTCTCCGGCAGCTGTGCCATACATGATATGTAGAGAAGCCAGCTCTTGTGTTATGTTCATGTCTTCATCCACACTTTCAAAGACCACAAGCAGTTGAGAGTTGGAACTGCTTTCCAGCGATTCATCAACTGTAATTTAAAAATGGCGAAGTTAGCTTGCATGTTTACATGCTTTTATTTCGCTTATTGAGTTAGATTGTTTAAAACATAGTCTGCAGTGTGTATGTGTCTCATTTCTCATCAGTGCGTCCCCTCTAATACCCGCCAGTCTCTGCCCCCAAATTCCCATTGTCGTAAGTCATTGTACAACCCTTCATAAGACATGGTGGGGATGGTTTGACGTAACCAATCTCTGGTGAGACCCCGACCCCCAGGCCAAATTACCCGTGTGTTACGGCGTGAGTTCACACCTTCGTCCAGTCCCTGTGCTAGATGTCAGGTTTGTGGTCAGTCGCCGTTCACATCAAAGGATCCACGGGAGGCCTCCGTTCCTCGCACGCACCCCTTGAATTTCCCGACATAACACTCCGCACCAGAACGTCACATTTCTCAGCTCCGGCCATCTGGGTTGGCCACCGTCTGTCCAGCCGCCACCAAAGGACGAAAGGTCTTTGAGCGCCGACCAGCCACCCTCAGGGCCTCCACAATTCAACCTAGACATCTGGAGTACAACTATTTTAACCTATATTCAACCTAGACATCTAGAGAATAACTATTTATGTTTTATTTGTATTTAGGAGGAGTGCATCCGTATAACATAAAATCTTGTTGCGTCTCCCCCCCCTCCTTTCAACACTATGTAAATGGTTAAAATAGGGTTAAAGATGGTTGTATGGCATTGCCCGACATGACGTAGTTAGGGATTGTTCTTTGTTAACCAAGTCTCCTCCATACCACTGTCCTATGTGTCGGCCAATGACATCCGTACTCCTGGTTTTGGTCAGCGGTCTACAAGGTTAATAGCTCTGACGTCATACTGTCCCATGTAGGATAACTGATGGGGAGTATGTTGCAGTTGTCGTCATAGTCACGTGTCAAACACGTCACAGGGTCACCTCGGATCGAGGCTAACATCGTGGTTTACAAGTTAAAAGTGATTAACACAATTAATGGTGGGAGAATCCATCTGCTCGCCGTCACATACAAAATTTAAGTGCTGTGAAATGAGTTTCTTATATGTGGAATTGCCTCCCCTGATACAGAAAATGGCAGTTCCTACAAACTACAATGTATTTTTGCAGAGATCGCAAACACAAAACTTTTTTGATTCTTTGATTTAATATTATAAGGAAAACACAACTTCTCTGCCACAAATAACTGCATAGAGATGAAAGATACCGTGTTTCTTGTTGTTAATAAAGTTAGTGTCAAAGCAGGGGTGTTTATCCAGAACTTTGATTTTAAATACGCCGACATTGGGTTACCGATTTATACTAGCCAATGTTGTTTATCTACCCCTCTCCTCCTTCCACTCCTAATACCCGCACCCTTTTCTCTAGCGCTTATATTTCTTGTGTTCATTACCACGTGTGCCTAGCCTAAAAACTGTAAAATAATACACCTAAAGTTGTCAGTTTTTATAGTACCCTTTCTAAATTTGGACGGGTACCCGGGCAGCTTTCTTCAACAATATGATAGCCCTATTAGCAAGCGAAACCAATCCTCTTTAATGTTCATTGTTTCACTTTATATAGTCAAAGCTGATCATAACAATATTATGAACACAAGTCTATGAACCCAAGTCTATGAACCCAAGTCTATGAACACAAGTCTATGAACACAAGTCTATGAACACAGGTCTATATTAAACAAAATTTGTCGGTTTCTTAGATAAGTCACTTATTGTGGTATATGCAACAAAAAAAAAAACCTTCCGCCGTATCACAAAGTATCAAACGTTTTCAAAAAATGATAAATTCCTATCGTTTTTTAGGCAATATAGCTTCTAGGCTTGTGATGACTTTTACTTTGGTATACAACAGGACACACTCACCTGCCTATTGCTCTATAACTGTCACATTCCATATCTGTCATATTCAGTATCTGTCACTTTCAGTATCTGGCACATTCCATATCTGTCACATTCAGTATCTGTCACATTCAGTATCTGTCACATTCAGTATCTGTCACACTCATTATCTGTCACATTCCATATATGTCACATTCAATATATGTCACAATCAATATCTGTCACATTCAATATATATCACATTCAATATCTATCACAATCAATATCTGTTACAACCAATATCTATCACAATCAATATCTGGGACAATTAATATCTATCACATTTAATATCTGTCACATCCAAAATATTTCAGATTCAATAAGGTCGAATTCAATTTCTTTCACATTTCTATCTGTCACATTCGGTATCTGTCACAATCAATATGTGTCACATCAAAACGATTCAAGTCAGCTTACGTAAGTCACATGACAGCGAGTTTTTCTGTCAACATAAGCCTGAGCATTGGCCAGGTAAAATAGAACATTGGCCAGGTAAAATAGAACATTGGCCAGGTAAAATAGAACATTAGCCAGGTAAGAGAGAGAGAAAGAGATTTCCATAAGGCGGAACTATTTTTCCGGGATCCCACAGGCGTTCGAGTGTGAGATTAATGCGCGCTGTCACTCGTCCAAAAGGCATTAATCTCTTCATATTCTCCATACACTAATTCTGACCTTCACCAAAACAAAAGGATTACTTCATTCTTACTTTCATTTTCTCCTCCTTCACCCCCTCTCTCTCTTTCACTTTTCTCTCTCCATCTTTTTATACATATATTATAGCTAGTTAGACAAAGAGACAAGCAGAGTACATAAAGACAGATTTTCAGACAATCAAATATACATGCGGATAAGTAATGAATAAGTATAAGTATAACGGATAAGTAAGTAAAAATACAATTTGGTGCCATACTCTCTGATGTTTCATTCAAGTCTGAGCCAAAACATAAATAAAAAATAAGCAATAGAAACTTTTAGAAATCCGTAATCGTTCTCAAACGACAGAAAATAATTTCTGACAGAAAATATCCAAGGACAGAAAATATTGTCTGACAGAAAATATCCAAGGATAGAAAATATTGTCTGACAGAAAATATCCAAGGATAGAAAATATTGTCTGACAGAAAATATCCAAGGATAGAAAATATCCAAGGACAGAAAATATTGTCTGACAGATGTTTGACTTGATATTTATAACTGTCAAGCTTTTGGTCATTTAAGAATAGAGATTGACACATTGTGGACGCCCGTAGCAGAAGTTAAATAAATACAGAAATTTTAATGGCAAGTAAGAACCCCGGTTTCGTAAAGATCAGGGTGATGGTGGACTTTAGTGGAATCATCGCAATGATTTAAAGTTTAAAATGTGTCTTCCGAATTTTTATGTATAATTTCAAATGTGACCGAATGGGGGGTGGGGGGATATGTTTGACAAGAGAGTCTCAGCAGACACAAAATATACAGATCTATTTTGTTTTCAATTGCAAGGAAATGCCAGTCAATGGCGGATGCAAAAAGATGTTAAGATTTTTATTAGGAAATGATAAGAAGCATGTCATTATAGTCAGCATAGTTGCGCTAGGGACATGGGAAATTATTAGAGAACTTACAATGTTCGTTTTGTAGACAGACATGAAAATTTAAAATTGTTTACACCAGGGGCCTCCAAACTTTTCTGCCGGAGGGCCACATCTACTGTCAAACAGCAGTTTTGGGGCCGACTACAAATCCCCAGCTACCAAGTTTTATCGTAAACTACATGTGAAAATGTTATCTTTTTTTTTTGGATATTAAAAGGTCTCCAAGGGCCGGATGAGAGGGCCTCGCAGGCCGTAGTTTGGAGCTCCTGGTTTACACGATTAGTATTTAAACAAATATGTTAAATTGTCTTATAATAGTCACCGAGCAAGTCAGAGAATGGGTCTGAAGTAAAAGTAATGGAATTTGAGTAATCGTTATTTTAAATTTCTGGACATTCTTAAATTCTTATCGTTTATTATTGAGACTGAAAGCAGTTGAGTTGTGTAAGCTTGGGTTGGATTAGCTTGGGTTGGGTTGGGTTGGTTAACATTTGGATTAGTTAGTTTGGTTTGGGTTGGGTTGTGTAAGCTTGGGTTGGGTTGGCTGTATTAAATACTAGAAAATAAATTTTAAAACACAAAGATTGAAGGAAAGTAAAAATGTACTGAACAAAACTTTCTTTTGCAAACCTTAGGAATTTCGCTCTTTCACCATTTCTCCTCCTTCCCTCTCTCTCTTTCTTTCCATTTCAGTCTCTCTCTCTCTATCTCTCTGTCTCACTCTCTTTCTTTCTGTCTCTCTCTTTCTTTCTGTTTCAATTTCTTTCTGTCTCTTTCTTTCTGCCCCTCTATATCTGTCTCTCTCTCTCTGCCACTCTCTCTATATGTCTCTCTTTCTTTCTATATCTCCCTCTCTCTCCCTCTCTCTTTCTCTCTCTCTCTCTATCTATCTATCTCAAATCACCCTTACTGTTGTTTTCAAACATATAAGAACTTCCTCATTTCACTAATTTGTTTTTCTAGTTTCAAATGTTGTTTTCGCTGCCCCCCCCCCCAATCTCCGGGCTGGGGGTTAGCAAGACTTTCAGTTGCGACCCTTTCTAGTCCAACAAACCGACCTGTACTGATGGTCTCCACACAGACCTATCCAGCCCCACCTCAACATGCCCATAGAAACAACCGCGCAATTATTCATGATTCACGTAACAATGCGGTCGACATGTGTTGTATGTAAATAAACATAAGACATTTAACGTGATCGGTGTGTAGGGCGTCCACATGCATTGTTACAGAAACAAGGCGTATGTAAGTATGTTAGTAAAACGTGATCGGTGTGTAGGGCGTC
>MUZC01000965.1:73399-99812 GCA_002072015.1 Radix auricularia | reverse complement strand
CTAGATAGATAGATAGATAGATAGATAGATAGATAGATAGATAGATAGATAGATAGATAGATAGATAGATAGATAGATAGATTTGTTTATAATATTAATTAATAAGCTCTATATACTATAACAATTACAATTTTGAAAAAAAAACATTCCAACTACAGGGACAGGGTGGTAGTTTTGTGAAAAATAATCGCCTACTATGAATTAGTATTAGTATATAGTTGCGTCCAAGTAAATGAACTGTCTTTTCATGATGAATGCAAGTTAATAAAGTTCATGGATATTTATGGACGACAACTTAGACTTAATAACTATATACGTGTAATGGAATATTTTTTCTATAAAGGTTAACAACACTAAGTCACTAAGACAAGTAAAGTTAATTTTTTTAATTAAAACTACTACTACTAAGATCGACATTATTATCATAATGATTAATTTATTAATGATGTCCATATTTAGGCTTTAGGCTATAAAATAAGCCTATTTAATATTAATAGCTATTTGCCGAACGACCAATAGATTAGTATTAGTATGCTTTTAATTTAAAGTCAGTATAACTGTCACATTTTTAGGCGGCTATGGGAATAACGCTGGCAATATTCACACATCTGTGGGAATAACGCTTACATTATTCCCACAGCTGTGTGAATAACGCCTGCCATAAAAAAAATGTGAATTGCCTGTTTTTGTTACTTCCCTTGAAATTTTTCTGTATAATGACGTCATAATCTTATTTTGTAGCTTTAATCAAAATTATCGATTAATTATTCGGTAATTTTTCAAAAGTTAACGATTAATTTTAAATTAATCGATAACAGCCATAATATATATATATATTTGTACACTATTTTTTGTGGTAGCTTATTCTTTTATATGAAAAAAAAAGGCTTGAGGACCTGAGGAAAAGCAGAGAATAACTTTTTTTAAGGGCAAAAAGTATTCATTGAAGGACACAGAAAAGTAAACTGCAAACTAAAAATTATCTAAAAATAGCTTTGGGGATATAGGAGAGTCCGCTACATAAAACTTTTGGCGGTAGGTAGGGTACAAATCATGGGACTTGACAACATTATGACTTTTTCAGAAATGAAAACCTAAGTGAGGTAAAATACAGAGTTGGATTCCTAACGGACGTCTTGTCAGACCAAGTGACTTTGTGGCGTACACGTAAGATGTGCACGAAACGGGAGAAGACATAAGAGGACTTTGACTTTTAATGAAGATCTTTGAGATTATGGATTTAAAACTGAATATTTTTTTTTTAGACTCGACGTTATTGCCACTTAGGTTATATCCTTTTTATTAGGTCGTTACCATTACATTTACTCGGCATGTAGGACTGAGTGTTTAGGTAACTGATCGTAACCAAATCATTTAAGCAAATGAAATCTTCCACAGATGTCAATGTAACGCTAGCAGACACACCGGCAACTTCTGCCAGTATTCCTGCCCTAAGCCGTGCCTCAATGGTGGGACGTGTGTGCGACTGCGCAAAATGGCTAACGAGTTGGAGGCTGTTGAATACATTTCACTTCCCGAATCTCAAGCCATATACCAATGCGCATGCGCAGACGGCTTCAGTGGGGAACGATGCAGCAGATCAACACGAACTCTGTCATTGATTGGTCAGTCCTCCGGCAGTTGACATCCTCATCATCTTCATTTATCGTCACAGAAGATAAAGAAATAACATTTAATTTATACATTTCACATTTCTTTTCGATTTGAAGCGCTGCCATAGATTGATAAAAGTGGCTGTCTCTCCATTTCGTCATGACGAGCTAGGATTAATAAAATAACTAAACGTTGGGAGGAGATTGTGAGTGTGCTATGAACATTTGTTTGGAGTACTCTGCCATGTAAATATAGTGCTGGACCTAATCATGGGACCTTGTTAAAGCAGTGAAAGGCCAATAGAAGCAGAGAGAAGATATGATTTTACATCAGGGCATACCAGAATATGCGACTTTGCACCATGGCGCCAGGTATTTGACTTACGTCAGGGCACCAGGTAATGCGTGACCACAGGCAATAAGTGGTGAATTCTACCTCACTCAACAGTTTCATATGGTACGGGACAGTATCTCCCCGTGATTAGTTGTGTCAAATCTTTATGGCCACATGCCATGAATTTGGCGGCCCTAACCGAAATAGAAAAATAAAACATAAATATGGAAATATTATTTTGCGCTGCCCCCCCTCCCACATTACACTAATATTGAGACTAATCGGAGTCCTTAGGCAGCTGCCTAGTTTGCTTATACCTGAATCCGGCCCTGTTACCGACCAGGATATTAACCCTTACTTTTCATTACAAGTTTTTGATCAGATGCGGCTCGTCTTACACCCATTCACGTAAAAAACTGTGTCGCACCAAACTCAACCATACACACCACAATTATAATTAACGTTGTCAACCATACACACCACGATTATAAATAATGGAGTCAACCATACACACCCCGATTATAAATAACGTAGTCAACCATACAAACCACGATTATAAATAATGGAGTCAACCATACACACCACGATTATAAAAAATGTATTGATTAAAACAGTAATCATCCCACATCATCTAAAAAATACTCAGACAATAATATTTCAGCAGTAATCGGCCCATATCATTTTAGCAGTAATCGGCCCATATCATTTTAGCAGTAATTGGCGCATATCATTTTAGCAGTAATCGGACCACATCGTTTAAATGTAAATGGGGCAGGTTCCTCTTATTTTAATTTGTTATTTATAACATTTTATTGACTGTTTATAAAAAAATTTACAAGGATTTAACGCGTGTTTGGCCACAAGTAAATGTGATTGTCCAACAAAAGTATGACTGTAAAGTATGACTGTCAAGATTGTCCATCAAAAGTATGACTGTAAAGTATGACTGTCAAGATTGTCCATCAAAAGTATGAATGTCAAGATTGTCCATCAAAAGTATGACTGTAAAGTATGACTGTCAAGATTGTCCATCAAAAGTATGACTGTAAAGTATGACTGTAAATTATGACTGTAAAGTATGACCGGAAATAATTTAATGAGTCTTCAAAGTTAATTCTAACATTAATGGGCATCTGTATTGTAACACTGATGTCGCTGTCTGTCTCTTAAACTTAAATGTAGCACTGTAAAAATGGTATGTAGCACTGCTGTATCTGTAATGTAGCACTGCTGTATCTGTTATATATCACTGATGTATCTGTTATGTAGCACTGCTGTATCTGTTATGTAGCACTGATGTATCTGTTATGTAGCACTGCTGTATCTGTTATGTAGCACTGCTGTATCTGTTATGTAGCACTGCTGTATCTGTTATGTAGCACTGATGTCTCTGTTATGTAGCACTGCTGTATCTGTTATGTAGCACTGCTGTATCTGTTATGTAGCACTGATGTCTCTGTTATGTAGCACTGATGTCTCTGTTATGTAGCACTGATGTATCCGTTATGTAGCACTGATGTCTCTGTTATGTAGCACTGATGTATCCGTTATGTAGCACTGATGTCTCTGTTATGTAGCACTACTGTATCTGTGATGTAATATTTTAATATTCAAGATACCTCATTCACACCATTTACCTCAGAATATTATTCATTGTTTTTTAATGAGTTTGTGATAACTATTTTTCTAAAATACTTGTATTTAGTTGTATGATACTGCTGGTAATTATTCTTACATGGAGTGGTAAATTGTATACTTAAATATAGAGAGGCTAAATTTCTAATTTTGTGTGTGCGCGAACCCTGTGTGAAGAAGAGTTCCTCGTATCCCATCAATGTAGATTTTGTCGTACAGTGGGGACTGATGTTGATGGTAGATCGTTACAGGTGGTGTCTTTATTGGACGAGTTCCTAGTATGAAAAATGTTGTTGTTTTTTTCAAATTCTTTATCATAACTGTTCCATAACATATAAGGTAGATGAAAAATTTGTCATAATTAAATTCTCTATAACTAGAAAGATGGTTTGGAAATGTTTTTTTTAATTGGTATAAAATGTTTCTACTTCATGAATATGAGCTAAATGTCACTATTTAAAAATTGATTGTGTAGTGTAGATATTAGCTCTAGATTTCGCTCGGCTTATATAAATGGATGAATTCATAAAAAAAAAAACTCACTGATATTTGAAATTTAGATTAAAATGTACAATTTCCAGTTTAATTCTAATGTTATGTAAATAAAGTTCAAATTTTAATAATGCAGGATTTACACTTTTTTATCAATATTTATTCTTTCCTTTTAATACTAACTATTATAAAGTTAGGTATAAATTCTTCACTCTTTCTTTGAACATGTTTAATTCATACTCGGCATAGATTGTGTTTAATTATCCCTTCAAGGCAAATTTCCATTGAGGCTGAGATGTAGGCAAGTTTGGCTAATGGGTAGGAGGCAAATTTGGCTAATGGGTAGGAGGCAAGTTTGGCTAATGGGGATTCATTTAACTTCTTAAAAATGCTAGTCTTACATACGTCGCTTAATTTAAAAGCAAATTCAAAATACGGAAACAATGTGTGTGAATAAAATATATAAATCTCTATCAACAGACGCATACAGGTGTAGCATTTTTGACCAATTCCTAAATCAGAACAAGTTAATAACAAACATTGTTTACAAAAAATTTGCATGAGATATTTTCTAACTGTCCATTGAAAAACTAATCAAAGCAAGAAAATGAAAAAGTGCACATGAATCCAGAAAAAAACATGGAAGAGCAGGAAGGAAGAGTTTAAAAAACGGTTTAAATGACCCAAAATCTAGAAATATTTTTTACAGATATGTATCGTGAATTTAATTCAACCCATTCGGAGCAAGCGAACCGATTTTTAAAGTTAGCTTTCAATAAACTGTCAGAAGAAAAAACGCGTTCTACTTGTGCTGTTCCTTGTGGAACCGCCAACATTGTATGAGCAAATTTCGAAAGAAGCGGACATCTGTACTCTTTGTTTTCGATATTTCTAGTCATTTGTCCAATTTGATGCCAGAAAGCCTCATAACTTCCGTCGGCCTTACTTATGCTTTAATCCGCAACTTTGTAGTCAATAAACTCGGCCTCTAAACAATCAAAATCTTCTGGAGACACAATTTGTGGAAAAAGCTGGGCCAGTTCCAACATTTCCGACTGTTTTAACGTAGCCTAATTCTGTTAGTGGGTTTTAGCCCTAACATGAGCTTAGGCACTCCGTTGCTAATAGCCATTCTTTTCTGAATTACACTGACTGCATTGGTATAAAATGCAAGAACATCAACATAAAACTTTTCAAAAGTCGATGGATCCTCTACTTTTTGCAGCTGTAGTTTAGTTTGATAACCATTGAATATTTTGTCTCGTGATTTAAAGTTTGTACTTTCCTATATGTCCAGAAACTCTAACAATTCATAGATAGAGCGCGGGATGCCACTAAAACAATTTAAAATTAAAATTTGAATTAAGAAAATAGATTTCACAAAAATGATTTACTGATTTGTTTAAAACATTGATGTTCCACGTTTTGTCAAATTTGTTTTTACGGACTTTTTTTTTTTTTGTTTACGGAGTTCTACGGACAGGCAATTTTACGATAAATTTTTACGGACTGTCAGTAAATTTAAGGACTGTGGCCACCCTGATGCATGTGTTCTATGGTTAAATTACATGCAAAATGTTCTATAGTTAAATTACATGCATGTGTTCTATAGTAAAATTACATGCATGTGTTCTATGGTTAAATTACATGCAAAATGTTCTATAGTTAAATTACATGCAGGTGTTCTACAGTTAATTACATGCAGGTGTTCTATAGTTAAATTACATGCATGTGTTCTATAGTTAAATTGCATGCAGGTGTTCTACAGTTAGGGGCCGTCCATAAATGACGTCACGCACCTAGGGGGGAGGGGGGTCTCACTTGTGTGACGATGCGTGACGTGGGGGGAGGGGGTTGAAGAAATGTGACGTCACATCGAAAGGGTAACTTTAAATAAAACTTCCACTGAAATATTTGGTCACTTAAAATTTATTTAATGACCCTTTTTTATTCAGTGCTTCTCAATGTGCCGGTCGATAGGCCATCAGACATGAAAATTAAATATATTTATTATTCTTAAGTTTGAGAACTCAAAAGAGAACATACGAAATTGTTATCCTGTGTCGTTTCATGTTGACATCAAAACGTTTGTGATATAACCACAGCTTCGTTTGGTTCAATCGCGGCAGGAGTCTGCAAACTTTTTTTTTGTCGGTTATTCCCCCCCCCCTTCGAAACTGCATATGGTGAGTTTTACAAACAGGACAAGTGTCTGAGAAAGATCTGAATATGATTATATGTAGTTATTTTAAGTCAAAACGACACGGAATATCCATTTGGGGGGTCGGTGGCGAGGTGAGGGGAATATATTTGATACTATTATAAACGTTTTAAACTTTATATAATTTTTCGATTGGTTTTTGGTCAAACGCTTCTGATCATTCTAAATATAATGATAAATGTGTCCATTTAAAATTAGTCAAAAGTATTCATGAACCTTATTGAACGCATCAAATTCTCGACATCGCAATTCGAGAGGAGCTTAAAACAACTTTCTTCTGAACTCAGTTTTTAAGGCATTAGTTTTAAATATGACAGTTAGTATACTTGATACAGTCAGATTAGGATTATTGTCACTCGTGTCAATATAAATGAAAGTAGGTTGGCTTTAGGTATCTTCGTATACGTAAATAAGAAATCTACATAGATGACAAATTTAACAAATGCATTTTCTGGAAGGAACCGGTTCAATAGTGGGCATATGTTCCAAGCGTACACGTACACATGACGTATTTGAATATATCTAGTGGAGTGTAGTCGATGTTTTATGTCCCAAATGAGTCTGCATTACGCCCAAGAATACCATTTTGACCCCAGATGAGGTAATTCACCCCTGATCGCCGACCTCTTTCTTAAAGAATGCCCGTCAGTAAATTGAGGGATTTAAAAAAATAAAATACATTTTTAAAATATTATTTTTAAATAAGAATTGAAAAAAAAAACTTGTGATCTTCTAAGTAAAAAGTTATGATATTATTGGATATTTTAATAATGTCCTAATATTTTTTCAGTCCTCAACTTGCAAGAATTACTGTATTTTGAGACGCATAAGATGACACCCTACTTTCCTGCACAAATTTGGGGTTCATTCAGTATTGGCCATTTTTCTCTTCCAAGCGCATACCTAATAATTTTTTTAGAAAACATGAGATGTGATAATTTTAGATCAAGTACCTTTGAAAACTGTCATTAGAAGATTGAAATTAATTTGAGGAATTGTCTTGTATCTAAATATTCTAGGTCTATCAACAATGCAATGATCCTTGTAATATCAATAGTCACATTAGCGAGCTTAATCGCGAAGGTTAATCACATCAAATGGTTTTTGACATTACCGCTGCGTTGTTCGTTAGCTGTCTTGCTATACCATGGCAACTAAACATTTTGTTTTTTAATGTAATATATAAAACAAGCCGAATTCATATTTAATCTTATAGGGCTTCAAGCTGTGTAGGGGCTCATTTTGCTATCAAATCAGTACAGTGAAAATCATGTAAAAACGGGAAAAGAATAGTACCTGGTGAAATGGAAAAATTCTTGCCGGTCGTCTGATACGAACAAGTTTGAGAATCACTGGCTTACAATTTATGTAATGTCTTTTACATAGCTTCACGCCTGTTACAATATTACAATGTAGACCGACACTAAATAAATACTTAAATGACAAAAAAGTGATTTGAAACGTACTTATTTTCAAATAGAAAATAGTTGTTTTTTGTGTGGGTTTTTTTTTTTTTTTTTTTGGTGGNGTCTACGATTTTGTGACGACGCCTGACATATGGGGGGGGAGGGGGGAAAAAATCGTCCAAAATCGCGTGACGTCATTTATGGACGGCCCCTTAATTACATGTAGGTGTTCATATAGTAAAATAAGTATACATTGAAACTTTTCCAACTTAGGATAGTGAAGTCGATCAAGTTATTGAAATGCTCACCTTTCAAGACCAGGAGAACAACATTTGAAGTTGTTTTTTGTTTTTTTTTAATGTAAACCTTTAGAATGGCTTATAGTTAGTACTGCACTTAAATATTTGCGAATTCTCCAAACTTTTAATGTCATTGTTTTGTACTTGTCCCTATTATGGTGTGTAATAACTTTAACTAGAGAATCAATCCACAGAGGACACTGTGAAAATTGGCAGGGAGACTCTTTGAGTGTGAGTTTACCGCTTTGTTGAAAGCAATCCTTAACAATACGTCAGTGGCAATAAGATATCTAAGTGGTCATCACGTATATTTCTAGAACAGTGCTTCTCAAACTATTTAGTATTTCGAACCGGCAGGAATTTTTCTATTGCACCAGGGACCGGGGCACTATTTCACGTGTAATGACGTGGTAGTGAAATGTAATTTATTTTATTTTATTTGTTTCTTTTTATGTTCGTTGTGCCGAACAATTTACATATGCTTTATGGTAAGTGTAAATAGTTGCAAACGGGGGATATAATTAATTAGATTTTTCTGTCCTTTTTTTATAATTTCTGTGGACGGGCGGCGGATGGTCCACGGACCGACACGGGACCAAAACTTTGAGTAGCACTTCTCTAGAACACATGTCAAACTCAAGGCCTGTGGACCACAACCGGACCGTCGCATAAATATATTATCTGGCCTGAAGTCTTCGCCAAGTGCAATTATTATATTCAATTTCAATCCGAGAGAGAATTAAACTTTAAATTAGTTTCATGACCTTGCGAAATAAAGTGAAAATCAATTTCCGAATGATATTATGTTCGAGAGCGTTCTCGCTTCTATTGGAATAATTGAAAATATAAGTAAAATAGTGATTGGATAGAGGGTAGCAATGTACAGATTGACAGATTGACGATTAAGAAGTCGATAAAGTCTATTTTTATAGAATTTTATCATGGTGATTTCTTGCTCTTGTAGCCTAACACCGACATTGCTCTTTTTGAGCCCTACTCTAGTAGGAAGATGTTCTTGCTACTAAATATTTTAGTTAAGTTGTGTTTAGTTTTAAATAAATTCAATTCTGTTTAAGTGACTTTCTCTTTTATATATTTACGTAAAGTGGTTTCCTACGCCTACACTGTTTTTATTTGTAATCCTTTACCTTATAATATCAAAGTGTAATTATAAGCTGTTATGAAACCGACAAGTGGAATTATTGCCTTATACGCTCTTTTCTATTGGGTGTCATCCCTTGTGAAAATGTCACTCAGTGAGGACCCCACCCTCTGTGCTGAACAGTGACGTCACAGAATGAGGTTGAACCAATCTTTCATTTCTGCTTGCAAAGCGCCATTAGGAGCAGACGCTAATTCGACATGAAAGATATGGAGCTTGTCCAAGGAAGCCTAACAAGCAGGTGATTTAGTTGAAAGGAAAGGTGGGAAAGGACAGGCGACCTGATTGGTGTTATGTG
Source organism: Radix auricularia (assembly GCA_002072015.1). Lineage (NCBI taxonomy): Eukaryota > Metazoa > Mollusca > Gastropoda > Lymnaeidae > Radix > Radix auricularia. The sequence goes on along the minus strand of MUZC01000965.1, from coordinate 90,352 downwards.
ATAATCTCAAATTCGTGATAATGTTATTCTAGGTATATTATAATATGTAAGGTCTAACTTGTGCACAATGAACAGGGAATATTGACGCATATTATATAATATGAATATATTTAAATAGTATAACTTGTGCACACTGATACAGGGAATATGGAAGCGTATAGTATAGTTATTTAGTCCAACTCGTAGATCTACAGATTTGCTGTAGAGACTATGTATGAACGCGTATATTTAATATTTATATAGTTTAACTTGCACACAATGATATAGGGACTATGTTTGGACACGTGAATATATATGTATTAGGGAACAGTCGGATGTGGTTTTTAACGCTATTTCCCTTGGAAAAATTGCGGTTATATATTTGAAATGTCTGTTGAGCTTGATCCAGCAAATTCTCCTGAACCATACCAGATAGAGGTTTCGGGTCTTTTGCAAATATGTTAAGGAGGTCTCAAGGGTGTGCAAGGGCCAAAAAGTATCGGAAAAGTTTACTGGATTTCCTAGAAAATTTTTAAAATATATTTTAAAGGAATTTTTTTAAAAAAAAATAAGCGTTATTTTTTAAATTTCTTGCCAACCATAACAGCTATTGGGTTGAAACAAACGCCAAATGATAGTAGCTAATACTATTTAGAGCAATGTTGGGGAAGAAAAATTTGAAAAATCTCTTTTCGTTCTTGACTCCCGTAATTTTAGCAGCAATTTGTAGATAGCAATTGTTTTGTTTACTTTCATAATTTTGGATTTCAAATGACTTTTAATGTAATCTAGAATGATTGTTAATGGGGTTTTCCCGCTTTGTGATTGCTACATTTAGATTGTTGCTGCTGCGCATTATATTGACACATTCTTGGTGTGATGTAGCTGAGGGGATATGAATTTATGATGTCATATTTTGTTTACTTTCAGAATTACTGATTTGGAATTACTTTTAATGTAATCTAGAATGATAACCCTTGAGAAGAAAAAAAAGGAAATTCTTTGTTGGATATTGCGTTTAAATAAATACTCATTCGAGATTTTATTACTTGTTTACTATTATGCCCTAATATTTGCCGGCTCCAGATATCTCCAATTTAAGTGTAAGAGCTAAGAGGGTGCACCAGAGGCGACATTAGGTTTGGTGTCCCCCCTGACAGTTGCTTATGGTGTCCCCCCTGACAGTAGCTTATGGTGCCACCCCGTCATGACTTACCCCATAGAATCCTCCGTGTCTTCTAACGCCAAATAACGGGAACATATAGAATTTTACATTTGGGTGTCACCTCTTGCGATGGTGTCACCCGGGGCAGCCCACACCCACCGCACTCCTAGTGACGCCACTGGGTGCACTTTATTATTTTATAGCTAGCATTTAATAATATTTATAAAAAATATTTATTATCCAACAAATACACAAACTATGTAAGACTTTCTCATCTCATACTGTCAATACACAAACTATATAAGACTTTCTCATCTCATACTGTCAATACAAAAACTATATAAGACTTTCTCATCTCATACTGTCAATACACAAACTATGTAAGACTTTCTCATCTCATACTGTCAATACACAAACTATGTAAGACTTTCTCATCTTATACTGTCAATACACAAACTATATAAGACTTTCTCATCTCATACTGTCAATACACAAACTATATAAGACTTTCTCATCTCATACTGTCAATACACAAACTATGTAAGACTTTCTCTTCTCATACTGTCAATAAAAAAACTATATAAGACTTTCTCATCTCATACTGTCAATACACAAACTATGTAAGACTTTCTCATTTCATACTGTCAATACACAAACTATGTAAGACTTTCTCTTCTCATACTGTCAATACACAAACTATATAAGACTTTCTCTTCTCATACTGTCAATACACAAACTATGTAAGACTTTCTCTTCTCATACTGTCAATAAAAAAACTATATAAGACTTTCTCATCTCATACTGTCAATAAAAAAACTATGTAAGACTTTCTCATCTCATACTGTCAATACACAAACTATGTAAGACTTTCTCTTCTCATTGTCTCGACACACAAACTTTCCTATACAAGACTGAAAGATTTTAAGAATTTCAAATAATAGATTATACAACAGCTTAGTGACTTAGTGCCTCTCTACAGTTGAAATAAACCAAATATATTACCATGGCACTTGTAACAATGACTTGCGAAACAAATGAACCAAATATATTACCATGGCACTTGTAACAATGACTTGAGAAACAAATGAACCAAATATATTACCATGGCACTTGAAACAATGACTTGAGAAACAAATGAACCAATTATATTACCATGGCACTTGTAACAATGACTTGAGAAACAAATGAACCAAATATATTACCATGGCACTTGAAACAATGACTTGAGAAACAAATGAACCAATTATATTACCATGGCACTAGTAACAATGATTTAAGAAACAAGAAAACCAAATTGTATCATTGTTTTATTATAACTTTTATTAATCAGATATCGAATGTTGATTGTAACTATTTCAAGCCTGGACTGCAATAAAAACACAGGAAACTTGTCTAAAACAATGATAATAATATAGTAACAGTAGTAACACACAATTGATGTGCTACACCAAAGATGGTGTGGATTAATTTAATTTATGTCATCCTGCGGGTCACACATAAATTTACTCTATAGATGCTCAACATTATTCATGCAAACAAATTTTTAATAAAGTCTTTAATAGCTTTCATTATCTCTTTCATGTAGAGTAACTATTTCATTTTTTCTATAAAGTCATTGATGTTGAGTCCTCAGAAAAGAAAACTCTCTGAAATAGAAAAAATATTGTAAAATAAAAAACTTAATTTTATCTAAAAATGATTACAAAACAAAAGTTTATTTTAAAAAAATCATTGGGTGGGAAAATTCAAAACTAGTTATAAAAAAAATTCAAAAACATAATGTCCAAAAATTGTTTGCTTTTACATATATATATATATATTATTTCAGTTGAATGTTTTATTTATTTAATATTATACAGGTCCTTTGTTGTGCTCAACATATAAAAACAATTCTACCAAAATGCTCTCAGGCACCTAAATATAATATTTTTAAAGTCTTTATTTATGCTCTTGAGTACTCAATAGTCTGCTATCAAGTGACTATTAATAATATTATCAAAAGATCATTTTTTCACAGATAGCGCTAAAATTGTTTGAAACTTCATTCAATCTTATATTAAATTCAAACAGAAAAAAAACATGAAGCATTTAAATTATGCTTTAAAACGTGCCTGAGAGTGCAGCAACACAGCACAGAATGATTTGTTAAAAATCAGCAAATATTATAAATATTATCTATGCTGTAGAAAATTTTAAAGAATTTGTTATGAACTTAAACCCCTTAAACCTATGGGGACCCCTTAAACCTATTAAACCAGTGGTCCCCAACTCCCCTGGCTGCAGACAGGTACCAGACCGTAGAGCAAATGGCACGGGGCCGCCAAACATGAGGTGTGTTTTTCTCTGGGTTGTACAATTCTCCAAATACAAATCTTTGGGAGTTTTTTACCATATTTGTAAAATAAAAACTGAAACAGGAAGGACAGTATATGAGAATCATATTTGGTGGCCAACCATAGTGCTAATGCTAAAAAGCCATTCACTATAGATGAGGACTTAATCTTGTCCTCCAGCTAAGACATTTGCCGTGAACTTTTAGGAGAGGCTGTTTTTTATAAGATAACAGATCTTTTTTGGCTAACACTGAAATTAGCACTGAGACTTAAAGCATTGTTCAAATAGCTGAAGAAATTGATGCACGATTGAGGATTGATATATCAATATGTACCTATTCTACGTATATATTGATGACAAGGCAACACTGTTTGTGAATGTGTGATATCTTTAACAGAAGGATATGTATGATAATTGATGCTCACTAATTTTGCCAGCCATCATCACAGGAGGAAACTGTTCATGTCAATAGATGACATGGTTATATATCAAGACATCTCAATATCCAACATGTGGAAGAAAGTCAGCAGCTGGGTCTTACCAGAAGAAATTCCTCCCCCCCTCCACAAAAAGTAACCTCACAAGGAGGGGTGGAATTTTCCCTACATGGACTCGCTACAACTTCAGCCCCACCCTGGCAATATGAGTCAAGACAACACGGTGGCCAAGTGGCAGTGCCCGCAACTAGCGTACCAATGGTCACGAGTTCAAATCCATGCGAAGGCAAGGATTCGTTCCCGGCGCCTAGGGCATCCCTGAGTCACTTAGCTCTGAATGGCGGCTGGGTAATGCGTGCAACCCTCATAGCCGTGGCCTGTGCCAACAGATTATTCGTCATGGTCTGTGGACGCAATTATCTTCTGTATAGAAGGAGCGTCTGTATATCTAAGATGAGATTTAAAATGGTCCATTTGTTTCAGCATATACACAAATGGAGCTGCTGACATGAACGGACAATTTACTGGCTTAGCTGCTCGCATTATGGAGGTTGCACCTGATAGTGAATCTTTGCATTTTATCATTCATAAGAACTTAAATCCTTATTGCATTTTTTGATATTCTATCAGTTTGAAGACAGCTTTTCTGCAGTGACAGCAAAATAAAAAAAACACAAAGAAAACAACTGATAAATAGGCCAACATTTCGGATGCCATTGTCTCCTATTTTCCCCAGATGGAACTGTCTTGTTACAAATGAACAAGCTCAGGCTTCTCATTGATATAGTATTCTAGTGAGATAATATGTTACATCAAACTATATGTAATATATGGTGCAGTGGCATTTTATTTTGAAGGCTTGTAAAGATACAGTAAAATAAAAATGGTTAATCAAAAGAATATAAAATATAAATAATAAACGTCCACCCCTAACCAACCCCCCAAACTCAGTGGGCCGCTGAAAAGTTTTCAAACGGTGACCAGTCCGTGGCGATAAAAAGGTTGGGGACCACTGCCTTAAATCTATGGGGTCCCTTAAACCTATTGGGACTGCAGAAATAATAAATAAGATTTAATAATCAGCTGACTTAATTCTGTAATGTCACAGCTTTATGACAACATTTGTGAATTACATATATACATACATATAGTAACAAATATAATCTAGTACAAAACTTCATCACCGGAAATCCTCAAAATAATTTACAAAATCGATCACAATGCATTCACAGTAGTCATATGAAATTTCTACTTATATCATTGAAAATAAATAATTTTTAAAATTTAATTAGAAAACATAATTTTATTTCCAATTCCTAATATTGAGTCAGTAGATTTACAATACTGGGATGGAAACTGTGATTTAATTGGTGGGATGGAGGAACTTGTCAAAGTTATTTTTATGAAATCAGTGATGTCTCTTCCTGTCTTGTATTATGTATGTAATTTGTGAGATATTGGGACTTACCAATAATAATACTCTCACTAACAACAGTTGTAACCTATTATTTTATCTACTACCTATTTACTTATACTTGATGAGAGGGGGGGGGGTAGTAGGATTGTCATAGACTAGACAAATCCTGGTCAAACTGGACCGAACTCTTACACCTTGATTGACATAATATGTACACTAAGTCCAGTCAAAATGATCCCCCACTTGACACTGAGAATATTTCATGTTAAATTTACAAAAGCTAAATTCTCATCATCATCCAGCTGTGGCTTATTAAGATTATGTCCCTTGATTAATAATAATAATCCATGTCTAAATAGAATGCTGGGATATGATAATTCAGCCATGAAGTGATGACATCAAACTGGATGTTTTAATTGTGGATTGTTTAAGCATTGCGTGAATACTTGTATACAAGAAACATCACATTATTACCACAGCAAACTTTAGTTTATAATTTTACTACACATTGAAAGCAATTATGCCATAATAAAATATTAATAATCCCTCTTAATGAGTTTTTGACTAACAAAAATATATTTTCCAAACTATTTTGTTCACTGGGTTTTCTGTAAAAATAATTGATTGATACACTTTTTCATTGAAAGCATGTGTCATGAATAACATATATTGGTAATTTCAAAACTAGTGATCTGTCCAAAGAGTACAACAAAAATTGTGATCTTGTGAGAAACAAAGAATATAAAGCTTTGAAATGCTGAAATAAATTTCTACATCAGAAAATCTATTAACAACATGATGATCTACTCGAACAAAACTATTTACAAAATAATTTCCTTATTTGGACTCATATCATTAAATTAGTTTCATTTCCCAAATATAGAAAACAATAAAAATGCTACAGTCACAACATCTTGACCAACATTGCTTGGATTTTCATGAGAGGTGTAACACACAGATGAAAACATAAGCTCTGTGCAATAAATAGGATCTTGCTTGATTTTCATAGTTGATATAAGCATGAGAAAAGACATCATGAGAAAAGATCAATATCAAGTAGCCTGTGAAAGACTCTGAGGTCAGCAGTGACAACAAAGAAGCTGAGAGTAGAACATTAAGTGACGGATACGTCTGAGATTCCATTGAGTGGCCCACGCCCAGCACTACTGGCGGTCTTGTAAGTCCCCGCACTCCTGTTACTTCCTGGCCGCACCAATTCAACAGTACTTCCTGTCATGCTCTCCTCATCAAACTCGGATGGGACACCAGAGGAAGCTGTTTCTGTATAGAAAAAAATCAAATTCAGGTAAAATTTCATGTTAAGGTCATAAGAATGCATGTTCTTTGTCCTTGATCAGTATTAGCAACAAAGTACTATTTATATTTACAAACATATATATTTTGCTCTTTTGATTCTATTTTTGTATATACATTTATTTAAACACTATCAACTGGAATGTAAATTCATATATTAATAAAACTATATACATGTGTACTTGGCAGATCTCATTAATGTTTATTCAAATGTACCTTTACCAAAAACTTTTGATGATTGCTAACAAAAAGAAATTTAATGGATAATGAAATAATTGGATAATAAAATTTAAAAGGGATGTCAAACAAATAGGATAAAGAAATAAAATTAAGTAAGAACTAAATCTTTATTTGGAATTACTAAAATGTAATGAAGAATCCATATCAGATTATCATAAAAAATCTATGGTAGAATGTCATAGTGAATCTATGCCTGTATATGTTAAAGAATCCATGCTAAAATGTCAAATTGAAAACATGCATATAAGATGTACATTTATTTTAAAATTTGCTTCTAAAAAACCACAAACAACACACAGTACACAGTAGGATAATATAACACCCTTGGATATAGTAGGATAATAGTACACCCGTGGATATTGTAAGATAATAGTACACCCTTGGATATTGTAGGATAATAGGACACCCTTGGATATTGTAGGATAATAGGACACCCTTGGATATAGTAGGATAATAGGACACCCTTGGATATAGTAGGATAATAGAACACCCTTGGATATAGTTGGATAATACAACACCCTTGGATATAGTAGGATAATATAACACCCTTGGATATAGTAGGATAATAGGACACCCTTGGATATAGTAGGATAATAGAACACCCTTGGATATAGTAGGATAATAGGACACCCTTGAATTTAGTAGGATAATAGAACACCCTTGGATATAGTAGGATAATAGAACACCCTTGGATACAGTAGGATAATAGGACACCCTTGGATATAGCAGGATAATAGGACACCCGTGGATATTGTAGGATAATAGAACACCCTTGGATATAGTGGGATAATAGGACACCCTTGGATATAGTAGGACTATGCGACACCCTTAGATATTGTAGGATAATAGGACACCCTAGGGTATAGTAGGATAATAGAACACCTTTGGGTATAGTAGGATAATAGTACACTTTTAAAGATGTACACAAAAGAATAAAAAATGAATTTTTGCACATGCCCATAGGCTAACAGTCACCAAAAATTTCCAGTTTGAATGAAATTCCTCTGCCTAAATGGTAGAATTTCATGAATCCCATCATTATATGTTAAGACAGTTTATATAAATCATCTACTACTAAAAATATTATTTCTATACCCTATACTGTCATACTAGAAATAACTCCATGTGCAAACACAGTTACAGTTACAGTTACTATTTGGTAAAAAGCTAACATACAAATCACTAAGGCCGTGGGTGTTATACAAAAACCCGGCATGCAATGCTCACTTTATTATTGACATTGATCAAGGAAACTATTTTCTACCTCTCTGTTGTTTACTTTATGTCAGTTTAAAAATTATGAGTTTAATAGATCTAAACTGTGTCATTGTAGAGGATCCCAAACTATGCACTAATGGCCATCTCACCAGAACACAGCAAATTCTCTTAATATTATGCCAGCTTTTGTTGCCAGCTTGACTTTACTGTTTTCTGAGTTTTTCTAAGCTGTTGTGATTTTAGGTCAATTTATCTAAAAATTCATTGTTTTAAATGTAATCAACTGAGAAATAATTGGTTGAATGTCACATGTCTGTGGTGTCCTTGCAGAGCTAGAATGACTGAGGAAATGTTTTTAGTTTTATAGAAATTCAGATTTTTGTAACAGGGAAAGAAAATGCAATATTTCATATGAGTTTCAAACACTACTTATTGAGTTTCAGTATGAGTATGAAGCTAATTTAAATGGGTGCCAAATTTTGAATAGTGATATAAGATTTAAAAAATACATGCAAAAAAAGTCACCCCATCGCCACAACAAACAAAATGCATTAATCTTTATCAAATCAGTTATATACAAACATTTTTCCACACATTAGTTGTCTAAAGATAAGTGTTGAAAACAATGTATGCACTGAGGTGAACAAGACTCATGCACTGAGACTGACTGACATGATGACATGATACGCTGACCACACACAATGACAGCTTACACGATTAGTCTGACCACACACAATGACATGATGACACAATTAGTCTGATCACACACAATGACAGCTTACACGATTAGTCTGACCACACACAATGACAGCTTACACGATTAGTCTGACCACACACAATGACATGATGACACGATTAGTCTGACCACACACAATGACAGCTTACATGATTAGTCTGATCACATACAATGACATGATGACATGATTAGTCTGATCACACACAATGACATGATGACACGATTAGTCTGATCACACACAATGACATGATGACATGATTAGTCTGACCACACACAATGACAGCTTACACGATTAGTCTGACCACACACAATGACATGATGACATGATTAGTCTGACCACACAAAATGACAGCTTACACGATTAGTCTGACCACACACAATGACAGCTTACACGATTAGTCTGACCACACACAATGACATGATGACATGATTAGTCTGACCACACACAATGACAGCTTACACGATTAGTCTGACCACACACAATGACATGATGACACGATTAGTCTGACCACACACAATGACATGATGACAGGATTAGTCTGAACACACACAATGACAGCTGACATGATGACATGATTAGTCTGACCACACACAATGACATGATTAGTCTGACCACATGCTGACATGATTAATCTGACCACACACAATGACATGATTAGTCTGACCACACACAATGACATGATTAGTCTGACCACACGCTGACATGATTAGTCTGACCACACACAATGACATGATGACATGATTAGTCTGACCACACACAATGACAGCTGACATGATTAGGCTGACCACATGCTGAAATGATTAGTCTGACCACACACAATGACATGATGACATGATTAGTCTGACCACACACAATGACATGATGACATGATTAGTCTGACCACACACAATGACAGCCGACAGTGCGACTAGAGAGCACAACTACGGTCAGTTATAAATAAATGTTCAGAAATGTTTCAAACCTTTGCTGGAGTTAAGTTCAAATGTTACACAAGTGGATCCAAAGTATGGTCTAGACAGTAGGGAGAAAACAGTGCCACACAGTGAGTTACTGTCTAATGGTGGTTAATGAATACACATTGAAAATAATTTCTCCAAATTAAATAGTGTAATATAGATTTAACACTTGGCAAAGTATGAGTCTCCTGTTTTGATCCCATTGTTAGTGTATGAGTCTCTTGTTTTGATCCCCTTGGGAGAGTAAGAGTCTCTTGTTTTGATCCCATTTTTAGAATATGAGTCTCTTGTTTTGATCCCATTGTTAGTGTATGAGTCTTGTTTTGATCCCATTGTTAGAATATGAGTCTTGTTTTGATCCCCTTGTTAGAATATGAGTCTCCTGTTTTGATCCCATTGTTAGTGTATGAGTCTCCTGTTTTGATTCCATTGTTAGTGTATGAGTCTTGTTTTGATCCCCTTGGGAGAGTAAGAGTCTCTTGTTTTGATCCCATTGTTAGAATATGAGTCTCTTGTTTTGATCCCATTGTTAGTGTATGAGTCTCCTGTTTTGATTCCATTGTTAGAATATGAGTCTTGTTTTGATCCCCTTGTTAGAATATGAGTCTCCTGTTTTGATCCCATTGTTAGTGTATGAGTCTCTTGTTTTGATCCCCTTGGGAGAGTAAGAGTCTCTTGTTTTGATCCCATTGTTAGTGTATGAGTCTTGTTTTGATCCCATTATTAGAATATGAGTCTTGTTTTGATCCCATTGTTAGAGTATGAGTCTCTTGTTTTGATCCCATTGTTAGTGTATAAGTCTCTTGTTTTGATCCCATTGTTAGAATATGAGTCTCTTGTTTTGATCCCATTGTTAGTGTATGAGTCTCTTGTTTTGATCCCATTGTTAGAATATGAGTCTTGTTTTGATCCCATTGTTAGTGTATGAGTCTCTTGTTTTGATCCCATTGTTAGTGTATGAGTCTTGTTTTGATCCCATTGTTAGAGTATGAGTCTTGTTTTGATCCCATTGTTAGAGTATGAGTCTCTTGTTTTGATCCCATTGTTAGAATATGAGTCCTGTTTTGATCCCATTGTTAGAGTATGAGTCTCTTGTTTTGATCCCATTGTTAGAGTATGAGTCTCTTGTTTTGATCCCATTGTTAGTGTATGAGTCTTGTTTTGATCCCATTGTTAGAATATGAGTCTTGTTTTGATCCCATTGTTAGAGTATGAGTCTCTTGTTTTGATCCCATTGTTAGTGTATGAGTCTCTTGTTTTGATCCCATTGTTAGAGTATGAGTCTTGTTTTGATCCAATTTGGGAGAGCATGAGTCTCTTGTCAGGAATGATACAGTAAGTGCTTGTACTTGTATCAAGGAACATTCATGGTCAGGAATGATACAGTATTTGCTTGCAATTGTGATCATTTAAAATGATTAACATGTTAGATAGCTAAAGATGTTGGCAGCATGTTCTGCCAGAAATCTGAAAGGTTACCTTGTAACGTTATTGATTATTATTTTAAAATTTTGATTGTAGGAAAAAAAAGGCAACAGCCGTCTATAGATATTTTTTCCATTTTGGTCAGTTTGGATACCATGCAAATATCTTCAAAGGGGTGGCTATAATCCTCTTAGAGGGGTGGCTACAATCCTCTTAAAGGGGTGGCTATTATCATCTTAAAGGGGTGGCTATTATCATCTTAAAGGGGTGGCTATAATCATCTTAAAGGGGTGGCTATAATCATCTTAAATGGGTGGCTATAATCATCTTAAAATGGTGGCTATAATCATCTTAAAGGGGTGGCTATAATCATCTAAAGGGGTGGTTATAATCATCTTAAAGGGGTGGCTATAATCATCTTAAAGGGGTGGCTATAATCATCTTAAAGGGTGGCTATAATCATCTTAAAGGGGTGGCTATAATCCTCTTAAAGGGGAGGCTATTATCATCTTAAAGGGGTGGCTATAATTATCTTAAAGGGGTGGCTATAATCATCTTAAAGGGGTGGCTATAATCCTCTTAAAGGGGTGGCTATAATCATCTTAAAGGGGTGGCTATAATCCTCTTAAAGGGGTGGCTATAATCCTCTTAAAGGGGTGGCTATTATCATCTTAAAGGGGTGGCTATAATCCTCTTAGAGGGGTGGCTATAATCCTCTTAGAGGGGTGGCGGCTATAATCCTCTTAGAGGGGCGGCTATAATCCTCTTAGAGGGGTGGCTATAATCCTCTGAGAGGGGTGGCTATAATCCTCTTAAAGGGGTGGCTATAATCCTCTTAGAGGGGTGGCTATAATCCTCTTAGAGGGGTGGCTATAATCCTCTTAGAGGGGTGGCTATAATCCTCTTAGAGGAGTGGCTATAATCCTCTTAGAGGGGTGGCTATAATCCTCTTAGAGGGGTGGGGGCTATAATCCTCTTAAATGGGTTGCTATAATCCTCTTAAAGTCCCTGGGAGTGTACAAAGATGTCCTTGGGAGTGTACAGGGAAGTCCCTGGGAGTACATAACGATGTCCTGAGGAGTGTACAAAAATGTCCCTGGGAGTGTACAAAGATGTCCCTGGGAGTGTACAAAGATGTCCCTGGGAGTGTACAAAGATGTCCCTGGGAGTGTACAAAGATGACCCTGGGAGTGTACAAAGATGTCCCTGGGACTGCCCTCTTTTAAACTGCACCCAAATTATGGATTAGTCTTTTCAAGTCATGGAGAGAATGCAAGGACAAAGAAATATAGAAGAAATATTCAAATCACCTTTTCATTTAGGCTAACTTTTGAAAATAAAAGTGTGGTACGCTAGCTGGACTAGCATAGAAAAATGTTCAATATAGGAAATTTCATCATCTTTCCAGGGTATGCCACTAAAGTGCCCCGTACATACATGTTGTAAACTCATTGTGTCTGACAAAGTGCCCCGTACATATACTCTGTTAACTCACTATATCTGACAAACAAAGTGCTCTGTACATACATGTTGTAAACTCACTGTCTCTGACAAACAAAATGCCCCCGTACATACACTGTAAACTCACTGTATCTGACAAAGTGCCCCGTACATACACACTGTAAACTCACTGTATCTGACAAATGCCTAGTACATACACGTTGTAAATGCATGGTATCCGACAAACAACAAAACTGAAGTTATGGTTGAGAAAAAAAACTTTAAACTGCAAATAGCACACATGAAAGCTTAGCCAAAGATGATATCATGTAATTTCGGGAAGGGTGGGGAAAGGGGGAAATTACCTGAATTGTAATAGCCATTGATGTCATCTCCATAATTATTGTCATTTAGGTCATCAGTGTCTTGAACTTGTTGATCTTCAAGCTCTTCATCCAGAAGATCTGTTTGTTTCTTGGCAAAGTTAATAAAAACCTGTTTGGACAAAGATAAGTAATTGAATGAGTAAATATGGAGGTTTGTTGGTGACCATATCATAAAGACTTGTTATTGATGGTCAGATTTTAAAGACAGTGTTCAGTAGTTATGGCACAAGAAATGAGAAGATATCAGCAAGTGAGGGATGTTTACATCATAGAATCATGACATCAGTTCAAATATTTGATGCACTGGTAAAACATAGCAAAATATGCAAAACTCTATATACTAAACTATGCCTCAGTTACTTTTGGCTGATTGACAATATAAAATTATTTTAGAGAATATTTTCAGACATAATATTAGACAAAGAAAATTATATGTTATTTAACTATACTTTGCCTTTTATTTGTATCCAACACCTGGGCCTAATAAAATATATCCCATAACTGGCCAAAAATCCAGAGCTATCTAGTTAACCTGGACAGATTTAATACATAGATCCCCCCTCCTTTTTTTTTTTTGTTGGTACAGAAACCAAATGCTATAAATATTTAATTAATTCCAAGGACAATTGTCACTAGAATGATGTAATTACCATTTAAATTGATAAAGGGTGGTAATGTGTGCCTAGTCTCTATTACCAAAGCCCGGTAAAGCTCGCCTCGATAGAACCTTCTTTAGAAACAAAATTACGGAAGTAAAAATGCTTCAGTGCATGAGAGAAGATGTATTCAATTTCCGACAATGGCGGCCATTTCAGTTTCTAGTGTTATTGCTCGATTCGCTAAGTTTTTTGGTAGTTTTTACGGGGTTTTTTTAAGATGCGATTTGGCTATACTTTATTATAATAATATAAGTACTAAAGTACAGGTAAAATTAGTATTAAACTCATCTAGATACTTAAAATAACCATTCTTATCCTAAAAGATGCAGTCAGTATGCCTATAATAATATAAATACTAGGGCTGTTATCGATTGATTTAAATTTAATCATTGAATTTTGAAAAATTACCGAATAATTCATCCATAAGTTTGATTAAAGCTAAAATTAAGATGTAAGACGTCATTAAACTGAAAATTTCAAGGGAAGTATCAAAAACAGGCAATTCACATTTGTTTTATTGAGTTATTTTCCTTGTCTTTAAGACATTTTGAAAAATATCAATATTCTGAACTAAATTTTGTTTTTTAAAAGCGATACAAAAAATGAAATCAAAGTTATGCATACGATGGAAAAAAAAAACAGCATACTAACAATGGGAAATATTGCTAAGTCTCATTTCTCAAAAGTTATTTCAAGGTGTGTTACTAAAAGGTCCAATGAGTCGTAAAAAAAATTGTCCGTGAAAACTTATTACAATTACAATTATTATTTTTTTTTAATATTTTAAAAATAGAATCAGGATTTGTAATTAACATATTAAAGTTTTAGTTTTACTTAATATTCAACTATAAAAAAAAAATTTAAATCAGTTTAAATTTTTAAAACAAAGCAATAAAAATAAGTTGAATAACGCATTAAAGTTTAGGCACGTGGATGGAAATTTCAAATTAATTTAATAAAAAACTAAAACAGCGGTATAGAAATTCTTTGATGAATAATAAAACACAAAGATCATCTTTTTATCCCAAGTGGTTCAAAAGTTATGAATTTTTTCTAAGACCTCATATTCACTTTTTTCACTATGTTGTTTTCCTTCACATTTTGTGCCTATTAGGGCATTTTTTTAAAATGCCCATAAGTTAAATATTTGATTTTTAAAAGTATAACATTTTTAGGAGATAAATTTATATATAAGTAGCTATATATTATGTCAATGAATTTAAAATTTGTTATTGTTAATAAGTAAAAATAATGATTAATTTTTTATATCATTTTCCTTATAAAAAAGCTTATTTTAAAGTTTACACTTTTAAAATCTTTTTTTTTAAATGGAGAAGTTTGTACGTTAAAAAAAAAAATTTTTGATTAATAATTAATTCTTTATTAATAAATCGATATAAGAAATTTCAAAGCATTTTCTTTAATTTTAATTGCTTTTTTTCAATTAAAATAATTTTATTCGATTAAAAATTTTAACAAAAAATCGAGAATTTAATCGTTAATTTCTGCAGCCCTAATAAATACATTTTCAGCAATTTTTAAAGTTTCATAAACTGTTGATCGCAGTGCGGGAAATCCTGAAGGGAATGAGGTGGAAGTTTAACAAAAACCTTATGGGGCTTTAAACGTTAAAGCACTTACTTGATCTAAAGTGGTCTGGGATACACTGTAGTCTTCTACATTATAATCCTTTTTGGCTACCTCCATAGCTTGGAACAGTTTACTGAGAGACAGTTGGTTGGTTCCAAGTTGGTACTGCAACAATAAAACATTGGAATACAGACCGTAACTGGAATGAAACATCACGCATTTTGATTAGAATAATTTTAGAAACTTAGATAGTAGTTTTTTTGTCTACGCGCAGAAACATCAACTTTTTTTAACAATTTAGACACAAAGGTGACACTGGAAGAGTTTGCTCCAATCAATTCGAAATTTAGCTGTCAAACATTCAAAATTGTTTACTTCTGATAACTAACGGAATCCCGGTCAACTTGACAAGGTCAAGACATGGTATTTAAACAGGAAATGAAAAGAAGGATAAGCAGACAAATGACGCAAATCTCCATCACTCTAAACAAAGTACATCTCATGGATTTACTCAAATAAAGCCTGGATAAAATTTGCATATGACTTGGGCTTTTTTATTTCACTTTTCAAGTGATTTGCAAACTCCATTTGTTACTCTAATGGCAGCATCTTATGGAAGCATCATATAGCAGCATGAAATATCAACATAAGGAAATGCAACTCAGATGCACTGTCGTCTTGCGAGACAGAAGAATGCTGATTATAACTTGTGATATTATTTAAATTGTTCATTAGTTCAACTTTCTTGTTTCTTTTCTTTTAAAAAAACAAACTATTTTAATGAGTAACTTGCAACAAAAATGCTATGATGTTGTTATATTTATCAGCTACTTACTTGAAACACGTGATGTTGATAAAATTAATTAACTACTTACTTGCAACGTGTGATGTTGATAAAATAACCTACTACTTCCTTGCAACATGTGATGTAGATGAAATAACCAACTACTTACTTGCAACATGTAATGATGATGTTAAATTAATCAGGTACTTACTTGCAACATGTTGTGGTGTTGTTCCATCAGCTTGGCTGTTGGGAATGATGATGTAATAAAGACCTTGATGGGGTCCATGTCTGGACTCTGTCCACTAACCCGTAATATAATTGTGTAGCCATCTCCAAATCTTTAAAATAATGAAAACCCCAAAAGAGCTTTAAATTTAAATTTCTATCCACAATTTTTAGTTTTGAAAAATCATATTTTAGTTCATTTTTAATAAGATTTATTTTAAAATATTTGGGGTACTGCATTCAATATTTCCCAGAGAAATAAATAGTGGAACAAAATTTGTTTATAATTTAATAATATAAAAAAATAAGGGAAAACACATTGTTGAGTAGATAACCAAAGAAGAAAACCATTTTGAAATTGAAAAACTTGAACATCGTCCCTTGTTTACAATTGTTTGCTTGCAAACCAAATCTGTTTTTAATAACTCATTTGATTGGTTGGAATCAAAAAACTAAAAATAGCTGACCTATTCTTTAGATGTTGTATACTTCCGATGCACTGGAAAGTTCCATTGACCATGATCGCCAGACGGTTGCATAAAGCTTCACATTCCTCCATGCTGAGAATAACAGTAGAAAATATTCAACATGGCAAACAATCAACCTGGCAGACATTCAACCTGGCAGACATTCAACATGGCAAA
>MUZC01000965.1:43237-72836 GCA_002072015.1 Radix auricularia | reverse complement strand
TGGCAGACATTCAACATGGCAGACATTCAACCTGGCAGACATTCAACATGGCAGACATTCAACATGGCAAACAATCAACATGGCAGACATTCAACATGGCAGACATTCAACCTGACAGATATTCAACCTGGCAGACATTCAACATGACTTATTTTAAATTTAAAAAATATAGAAAATAAATTCCATTTTCAAACAAAAATTATAATTGACTGTTTTTAAAACATTTAAACTCTCAAATTATATATTTTTTTTTTTTTTTTTAAATACACGACGATTCCAAACAATCATCATTATTTTTAAACTCACATTATATTCCATTATATTTTAATTTATTTTCTAATTTGTAAAACTCGAACATATTCTGTAATTTTCTTTCCTAGGACCTTCAATGCAATATTTATTTTTCTAAAAAATTGATAAGGGAACAAATAATATTAAAAACTTATTATTCCCCTACAATATTGAAATCAATATTTCATCAGGTTGATGATTTTATTAAATATTTCAAATTATTTTGAGCATCTCGCTATCACGTGTCACCCAGGTGTTGTTAAAATAACTGACTTATCCAGATTGTTAATATGATGGATTGTCCAGATTTGACATTTTTAGCTGTCTGTTGCTAGCTAATAGCACAGATTGTCATATTATGACATTGATAGCCGTTGATTGATAATATGATAATGTTGCCTGAATTTTGTGAATGTTACCTGTGTGTTGTTAATATAACTGAGCGTCCTGATTTGACGATGTTGTTGATACAGTTCCAGAGAAATCTCCTGGCCCCTGGGTCCATGCCTGTGGTTGGCTCATCCTAAACATTAGCATGTTACATGAAGTTAATATAGTAATAATAACAATTGGATCATTTATAAATAGTGCAGTACCCTAGCAAGCAGATGCATGCACAGCGCTTCATATAAAAATTGTAAAACGTATACAGTATTTCACAGTCACAGTATTTGAATGTCACAGTCGATGGGGACCGAGACCACCTGTGATATTAAATAATCCGCAAAGTAGGACAAAATCATTGTTTTTACCTTATTTCATTGTTTATAGGTTGTTTAAAACTATCTCTGTAATGTTTATAACCCACCCTTTACTACATTAATAATAATAGAAAGATTATAACACTTGTTTGGTTTTTCAATACACTATTACAGTTCAGTACTGTACATAAATACACCTGTAACACTAGAGAACTAAGCAAGTACTCACATGCAAAACGTTAGTTACTGTGGCAATACATGTACAATACATTTTCATATATACATAAGTAAAAAATAAAAATCGATTTCTAAAAAAAAATTACAAATTAAACATATAAACCAATCACAGATCTCCTCACAAGTGACGTCAGACTCTCTTACAAAGATGCTACGCTACGCTTCTTGATGTGGCTGTGAACAGAGGAACCAAGCGTATGGCGGCCATGTTCCAGTAATTATTTTTTAGTGTATTTTTTAAATATAAGTTCTTATACTAAAATAATTTTTTGTTTTTTACATTTTATTACTGCTTTATTCTTCCTATAATATAAATAATAATATTAATACACAATTTTTTATATTTTAATTATTTTTAATATTTAATTTTTGAATGCACATTTTTAATTGATTTATGGTGGAAATTTGTGATAACATTATATTGAAAAACAGTCAAGTGGCGAATCAGTGATAATCAAAACACAAAGTAGTGAGGGGTTACTGTATTTATAAATGCATTAAATGTAAAACACTAAAACATGGTGAACATGACTTTTTTCATTTAAAGAAATGTTTGATTGCTGTTTAATTAATTTTGTAATTACAGGTTGAAGAGATACAGTCTTAAAGGGCTCAGTAGATGGAACACTATGAATGTGTAGTGGTAGAGAATTCCATTGTTTGGGGGCACAAAATGAGAAAGACCTTGAGCCAAATTATATTTAAAGCAATGGAACAAATTACTTTCTACTATCAGGCACTGATGAAATAATTATTTATCCAGATAAATGCAATGCCTATTTTCTTTTAAACCTGCATTTCATGAAGATTTATGTTGGATTTATTTGTTTTATTTAATTTAGTTTACATTAGTTTGGTGTGCCTAATTTTTTGGAACATTTTATTTAGCCTATAGCTCTTTATGCCATGTAACTTGACAACTATTTTAAAATTGACCACACCTCACATATAAATAAGTTGGATAAGTTCTTGTTTTCACTACAAAATTCAAAGGCTGCCATCAATTACAAAAAAAGGCAGAGATAATCAACAGCATTATTCCTTACCAGGAATATGATAGGAGGATTTCCAATGAGAGCTATAGCAGTTGAGAGTTTGCGCTTGTTACCCCCGCTGTAACTACTGGAAATCTTGTCAGCATAACGGATGAGCCCCAGCCTCTTGATGGCCCAGTCAGCCACCTGAAGAAACAAAGTTAACAGAGATAAACAGCATGTTAGCCGGTCATCTATCAAATTATTGCAACACACTTGATACCCAACAACACTTATCTTTTACAGATGCTCCTTCTATACTTTGTTCAACAGTAACAGAGCCAAAATGTTTCTTACAATTACAACAGTAACATACTTACAGATTTCACATTGTTGCCAGATATTCCTCTAATCCTGGCATAAAATTCCAGATGTTCTCTTCCTGTTAGAAGTGGGTCAAGGGCATCAAACTGTGGACAGTAGCCCATGAACCTCCTCACATTGACCATGTCTTTACAAATACTGTAGAGAAAGTACACAGATTTACTCAACTCACAGCTGGCCAGTGATGAATCATAGACCCCCGAAACATATTGAAATGAACCTACACCCCCCCCTCCACACACACATTGAAATGAACCTACATGTGGAATAAAGTCAGCAGCCCCGAGCCTTGTGCTCTTCATGGGTCTTCCCAGAAAACCCTCCCAGCAATCAAGACCCTCACCCCCCCCCCACAAGGGAACCTAACAGTTGGAGGGCGACCCCGCAACAGGCACTTCTGAAGCGGCCGCCTGGTCATTCAGGACATGGTCAAAGATGCCTCCCACTAAAAGTGACCTCACAAGAAGGGGTGGAATTTCCTTACTTCAACTTGCAACAACCTCTGCCCCACCCTGGCAAAGCATACATGTCCTTGTTTGTTTTTGGTTTTCCTTTCTTTTCATTTTACATATACATTTTATGATTTAATATGTTTAAAGACTTATGTAAGTACGTATTTCATGTTATTGTACTGATGAAGGCATTAGCCGAAATGTCTACTGTAGTGTTGGTTGATAAATAAAGCTCAAATTTATTGTCTTCTTGCACAATTAGTTTGTGTATTTTGTATTTTATTTCAAAGCTTTATGCAGTCCCATTCTGTATGATACGTTTTGTCAGATCTTTAAGTCATAAATAACTTAAAGTAGAAGATCATACATGCTACTTGTAGTCAGATCTTTGGCCAGATCTTTTCTAAAGTATAATAAAAACAATATAAATAAACACTGTTTGTAAAGGCATCTGTATGCTATAAATTAATTATAAGAGTTTATAAAGGTGCCTTTCTCTCCCTAAGTTAGCTGTACATTTATATAGGCATCTGTCTGTCCCTAAATACCTGTAAGAGTTTCAAAAGCATCTGTCCGTCTCTAAGTTGCCTGTTGGTTTATAAAGGCATCTGTCTGTTCCTAAGTTAACTATTGGTTTATAAGGGCATTTGTTTGTTCCTAAGTTACCTGTTGGTCTATAAGGGCATCTGTCTGTTCCTAAGTTACCTATTGGTTTATAAGGGCATCTGTCTGATCATAAGTTAACTATTGGTCTATAAGGGCATCTGTCTGTTCCTCAGTTACCTGTTGGTTTAAAAGGGCATCTGTCTGATCATAAGTTAACTATTGGTCTATAAGGGCATCTGTCTGTTCCTCAGTTACCTGTTGGTTTAAAAGGGCATCTGTCTGTTCCTAAGTTACCTGTTGGTTTATAAGGGCATCTGTCTGTTCCTAAGTTACCTGTTGGTTTATAAGGGCATCTGTCTGTTCCTAAGTTACCTGTTGGTTTATAAGGGTATCTGTCTGTTCCTAAGTTACCTGTTGGTTTATAAGGGCATCTGTCTGTTCCTAAGTTACCTGTTGGTTTATAAGGGCATCTGTCTGTTCCTAAGTTACCTGTTGGTCTATAAGGGCATCTGTCTGTTCCTAAGCTACCTGTTGGTCTATAAGGCATCTGTTCCTAAATTACCTGTAAGAGTTTATGAAGGCATCTCCAGTTGTTACGCTCACATCCCCAGTTAACATTTTGAAGGTTGTTGTCTTGCCAGCACCATTTACTCCTAGGAGACCAAAACACTGCCCTTTGGGCACTCCAACATACAAGTGGTCAACAGCGGTCATTTTACCCTTCTTGCCTGGTGTCCAGTAAACCTGAAATTAAAACATATTTTCAAGGTTCAAGGGGGGGGGTGTTGTTAGAAATTAGGGAGACATTAAAAAATAAGGAAAATAGATAATCAAGAGAAATGTGAGGGTTTAAGAGAAATGTGAGGGTTTAAGAGAAATGTGAGGGTTTAAGAGAAATGTGAAGGTCTAAGAGAAATGTGAGGGTCTAAGAGAAATGTGAGGGTCTAAGAGAAATGTGAGAAGAGAAATGTGAGGGTCTAAGAGAAATGTGAGGGTCTAAGAGAAATGTGAGGGTCTAAGAGAAATGTGAGGGTCTAAGAGAAATGTCAGGGTCTAAGAGAAATGTGAGGGTCTAAGAGAAATGTGAGGGTCTAAGAGAAATATGAGGGTCTAAGAGAAATATGAGGGTCTAAGAGAAATGTGAGGGTCCAAGAGAAATATGAGGGTCTAAGAAAATTATTGTTTCACGGACCATAGGGTGGACCCAGAGATATAAGCAAGAAAAGCTGTCCAGAAATAATAGGGTGCCCAAGTCACAGATAAATCAGGGTCAACAGTTAAATTAGTGGGCTCAAAAGAAATGAGGGAAACACAATAAGAGTGGTCAAGTAAAAAAAAATTTTGGGATGAAAAGAAATTAGGGAGTTTGACAAATTAGGAGAGTCAACGAAAGCGGGCGTCACATGGATTAGGGAGTCAACAAAAGTGGGCGTCACATGGATTAGGGAGTCAATGAAAAAAACAAATTACACAGACTATTTGTGTAAGGAAACAATAAATTAAAGCTTTATTATCGACTAATACAAATAATGGTAGACGTTTCGGCTCATGCCTTCATCAGTACAAAAACAATTACATGTACTTACATATATCTTAAAATTAAAACATATTAAAGTCTATGTGATAAAATGAAAAGAAATGAAAGACAAAAATAAACACGGACATAGAATATAAGAAAAAGGAGGAAGTTGAAGTATCTAAAGTAACAGTGAAAACCACAACGGGAAAACGATTTTGCAGTCAGGTAAAATTGTGGATTTGGTTAATTCCATATGGAGCCAACGTACCAAATCGTTTTATGAGTCTATTTTCCATGTGGACTCTATCATGGGTATTGGTTGCATATAGAATACCATGCCTTTAATTCTATTGACAGCTGATGTTAAGATTGTTTCCGGGTATGACCTCCTTCTAAAAAAGTCCAGCATCTCATCACTTCTTTCCAAGAAAATAAAATTTATGTGGGTGAGACAGGTCGTCGTCTTGGAGATCGGTTTAGAGAACACCTGAACAATATAAATAAACAGGCTCAGTGTCCTGTGTCTAAACATTTTAACAGTGTTGACCACGATGGCATTTTGGATATTGTAGTTACTGGTATTCTATATGCAACCAATACCCATGATAGAGTCCACATGGAAAATAGACTCATAAAACGATTTGGTACGTTGGCTCCATATGGAATTAACCAAATCCACAATTTTACCTGACTGCAAAATCGTTTTCCCGTTGTGGTTTTCACTGTTACTTTAGATACTTCAACTTCCTCCTTTTTCTTATATTCTATGTCCGTGTTTATTTTTGTCTTTCATTTCTTTTCATTTTATCACATAGACTTTAATATGTTTTAATTTTAAGATACATGTAAGTACATGTAATTGTTTTTGTACTGATGAAGGCATGAGCCGAAACGTCTACCATTATTTGTATTAGTCGATAATAAAGCTTTAATTTATTGTTTCCTTACACAAATAGTCTGTGTAATTTGTTTTTTTATAAAAAAAGCTTTATGCAGTCCTATTCTGGAGTTGATGAAAGCGGGCGTCACATGGATTAGGGAGTCAACAAAAGCGGGCGTCACATGGATTAGGGAGTCAATGAAAGCGGGCGTCACATGGATTAGGAGAGTCAACGAAAGCGGGCGTCACATGGATTAGGGAGTCAATGAAAGCGGGCGTCACATGGATTAGGGAGTCAATGAAAGTGGGCGTCACATGGATTAGGGAGTCAACAAAAGCGGGCGTCACATGGATTAGGGAGTCAACGAAAGCGGGTGTCACATGGATTAGGGAGTCAATGAAAGCGGACGTCACATGGATTAGGGAGTCAATGAAAGCGGGCGTCACATGAATTAGGGAGTCAATGAAAGCAGGCGTCACATGAATTAGGGAGTCAATGAAAGCGGGTGTCACATGAATTAGGGAGTCAATGAAAGCGGGTGTCACATGGATTAGGGAGTCAATGAAAGCGGGTGTCACATGGATTAGGGAGTCAATGAAAGTGGGCGTCACATGGATTAGGGAGTCAATGAAAGCGGGCGTCACATGAATTAGGGAGTCATGGAAATTAAGAGACTGCACTTAAGACACATCTTTTCAAAATTTATTTTGAAAATTAATGAAACAACGTTTCTTTAAATGATTAACGTAGCTGATGTATAACGTATTGTCATTTATGTAGGTAGTATGATATGAATGTTTCTTTAATTAATATATGTATTGTTATCTCCATGTAAAGTGCTGTGAGCCCAGCTCCTTGCTGGGATACAGCGCTATATAAATTATCATTTTATTGTTATTATTATTATTAAATTAGGGAGTCATGGAAATTTGGGAGTCAGAGAAATTATGGAGTAAGAACCAAATAATATTCAGAAAACTAAGGGGGGCTTAAAGATGTCAATGTCAAGAAATTAAAAAGTTTAGATGAAATAGAAAGTTGAACCAGGAAATGTATTGTGATGACTTATGAGAACATCATTGCTCCACAGTATAACTGCCATGACCCAAGTATAACTGCCATGACCCAAGTATAACTGCCATGACCCAAGTATAACTACCATGACCCAAGTATAACTGCCATGACCCAAGTATAACTGCCATGACCCAAGTATAACTGTCATGACCCAAGTATAACTGCCATGACCCAAGTATAACTGTCATGACCCAAGTATAACTGCCATGACCCAAGTATAACTGCCATGACCCAAGTATAACTGCCATGAACCAAGTATAACTGTCATGACCCAAGTATAACTGCCATGACCCAAGTATAACTGAGATGTTACCTTTGTAAGTCCTTCCAGCCTCATGATGTCCCCGGCTGCTGCACCAGACAAAACTCTCTGTTTTTCCCTGGCCACATCAACGTCTTCAGTTTTAGCCTTGCACGCAGCAGTTTTTGATAAGCAGCTAAATATTTTATTTAAAAACAAATTTTTGAAAATAGATTTTTTATTGAGTTGAACATAACATTTGTTTGCAAACTTAGTTAGCAGTTGATCTCTTCAGCACTAGCTTACATAAGCATATGGGACTTTTTAAGTATTAATTTATTTATAGATATAAATATATATATTTATTTGTGACTTATAAGCCAAGCTAACTATCTCTAATCTTGTGTACTCATCATAGTCTATCTACAACTCATATAACTATCATTGTCTAACTAAAAGAGAGATTGAATAATCATCTAACTAAAAGAGAGATTGAATAATCATATAACTAAAAGAGAGATTGAATAATCATCTAACTAAAAAAGAGATTGAATAATCATCTAACTAAAAGAGAGATTGAATAATCATCTAACTAAAAGAGAGATTGAATAATCATCTAACTAAAAGAGAGATTGAATAATCATCTAACTAAAAAAGAGATTGAATAATCATCTAACTAAAAGAGAGATTGAATATTCATTTAACTAAAAGAGAGATTGAATGAATAAGGTCTCTGACTTACGACCATGTCAAAAAGAACTTGTACTCTATCAGCAGATTAAGGATGTTGAAGCCTATGCCCAACATTATCATGGCAAACAAATTTCTGCCAACTAGCTTCCAACTGAAGAGGTCGTAGTTCAAAGTCTCACCTGTGGTAGGGGAAACAGAAGGTGAAAGAGAAAGAGATAAGCAAGGAGATTTATACTTAAGAGCAATAAAAACAGGCAACCAAAAGTCAATTAAAATAAAAATCATAATTGATTTAGTGAAGTAGAAAGTGAGGTTAGAATTAAATTTTGGTAAAAAAAAAAAATAAAAATAAATGTTAATCAATATGAACCAACATTGTCAATTCAATGTGAACCCACAATGTCAATTCAATATGAACCCACAATGTCAATTCAATATGAACCAACAATGTCAATCAATATGAACGAACAATGTCAATTCAATATAAACCAACATTTTTAATCAATATGAACCAACATTGTCAATTCAATATGAACCAACATTGTCAATTCAATGTGAACCCACAATGTCAATTCAATATGAACCAACAATGTCAATTCAATATGAACCAACAATGTCAATTCAATATAAACCAACAATGTCAATTCAATATGAACCAACAATGTCAATTCAATATGAACCAACATTGTTAATCAATATGAACCAACAATGTCAATTCAATATTTAATACATTTAGCAACTGATTGGTTGAGAGAGAACAGTTACCAAATCTGGCTGTTAAATCTGCTTGAGTCTGGTATGAGGCCATGTCAATCAGCCCACGACCCAGACAGTAGTGGGGCAGAAGTAGAAACACTTGCTTCAGGATATCATTGATGCTCTTTAGATCCTGTTTTACAATAGTTACAGATATCATTGATACTCTTTAGATACTGTTTTAGAATAGTTACAGATATCATTGATACTCTTTAGATACTGTTTTACAATAGTTACAGATATCATTGATACTCTTTAGATACTGTTTTAGAATAGTTACAGATATCATTGATACTCTTTAGATACTGTTTTACTTACGTGAATTGGACTTGATTGTTTCAAATAAACTTAGCCACCACTCAGCTACATATACGGTAATTAAAAGTTAATGAATGCTTTATTTAGATGTGTTATAATCATGGGTGTAAAATGCAGTGCGTTTTAGAGGAGTATTGATATTGAGAACTCACTGGGTCATCCTGAGAAAGTAGTTCTAGTATAAAAGTTGCCAGTGTTGACACAGTTCCCAGGAATACATTTACACAAGACAAAGCAACAAATGCTGAACTCGGCACAGTGAACAGTCGGGAGAATGGGTACATCATAGGAGTGATTGCCCACCTGCATACATGAAGGCAGATTTATAACATTGTTTAAACCACATAAATATAAAGCAAGTGTCAATGACGATACTGTTACTTTCTGAATTGGATCATTATAAAAATGACAAATTCATTAAATTATGTCATTAATTTTTAAAATGTTTATATATTTGCTTCCATTTGATTACTGTAAATTTCATTTAACTAAATTTTAAGAAAGTTGTGTATCTGTTGTTTAATCAATATACAGGTATCATCTGTTATTTAATTCAATGTAGTGGTATGCAGTGTTTCCTCTAAGTTTCATTGGTCTATGTGCAAGGTAAAAAAAAAAAACTTGTGAAAAGTTACACAGCATCCACTTTTTGTGCAATATTTGACTAAATTTGATGCCCCCGTAATTCTAATCTGCTGCACAGTCTAAAGGGAACATTGGTGGTATAATGTTTAATTCAATGAGGTGGTAACTTTATGCTGTTTTACATCATTTAGCAGTATAATTAAGCTGTGAAACATCATTAATTAAACTACTTACCCATAGAGGAAGAGTAGAGCAAGCAGACAGGGAAAGTTTTTGTATGAAACATAAGCATCTTTACCAAATGCAAGGAATATGAAGATACACAACAGGGCAGGAATGGAATAATTGATCTGTGGATTAACATTTCATCATTAGATATAATTCTATATATTAAATTAATTTATAATATATATAATTCTATAGATTAGAACCAGTTGATTATATATATAATACTATAGATTAGATGAGTTGATGATATATTTAATACTATAGATTAGATGAGTTGATAATATATTTAATACTACAGATTAGATCAGTTGATAATATATTTAATACTATAGATTAGATNTTTTTTTTTTTTTTAGTCCCATAACCTCTTTTTATCGAGGTCGTAGAGGATTCTAATGTTACCATTAGAATATTCTCGGGCTTAATAGACACTGGCGGCGCCCATCCCTCTCCAGGTCAGCGGAGGACTTTCTAAGCGTTAGTCATTGCACAACATTTTTATAGTGGCTTTTCGTGGGCTTGAACCCACGCCCCTCAGCTTGTGAGACGAGCGCACTATTGACTTCGCTACCCAGCCGCCACTATAGATTAGATCCCTTTTAATACAATATAGTAGATCAGTTTATAATATATATAATACTATAGATTAGATCAGTTTTAATACAATATATTAGATCAGTTCATAATGACTGGCTTTTTTATGTATTCAATGATATCAGTTCGTAATAACATTGATATATATATCTGTATAAATATATATAAATAATATATCTCTGCTTTGTTGTCATTTGTTAAGGTGCCATCTGCCTAGTGAAGTCTACATAGTTCAAGAAGAATACTCCATGTTTTACTGGCTATATTTTCAAACTATTCCTTTCCAAAACTCCAAGTGTGCAATCCACATCTCCCCTTCACAGTTACTGAATGTTTTTATTTTGTGTAACTTGTGTTTAAGTGGGAACAAATTCCCTATTTAGGTGTGATTCAAGTGCAGGTGTACAATGAAGTGTCTTTTTGTCACTATTGGTAGTTGAAACAAATTACGCTTGTAGCCAGTGAGGATGTGACCGCCTCATAGATTTTTCTGATTGGTTGCATCTGTTCTAGCATCACATTGTTCTCTTTGTTAACACTAAGATAATTTTAAGATAAAATTCTATTTAAGGTTAGAATTTTTCTTCAACAGGATCTGGTTACTTGAAATAGATAACACAGTCAATTCAAATCATCAGACCATTCCTGTTTTACATCTAAATTTAACATAAAATAATTTTTTAAATTTTATTTAGTGGGTGATA
Source organism: Radix auricularia (assembly GCA_002072015.1). Taxonomy (NCBI): domain Eukaryota; kingdom Metazoa; phylum Mollusca; class Gastropoda; family Lymnaeidae; genus Radix; species Radix auricularia. The sequence goes on along the minus strand of MUZC01000965.1, from coordinate 61,598 downwards.
AACAAAATAAAATCATTTAAACTAAAGGATTTAAATCATGTTTGCAATGGACAGAAATTAACTCTTAATGTGCCATAAGGTTTTCGGAAAACTTTTCCCTCAGTCCCTTAAGAATTTCCCGAATTGCGATCGACTGGTTATGAAATTTAAAATATTGCATAAAATCCATTTTATTTATTATTGTCATACTGACTTCATCTTTAAGGATAAGAATGGTTATTTTATTTATTCAAAATACATCCTTGAGTTTAAAACTATTTTTTCCTGTAGTTTAGTATTATTAATTTAGTAACAAAGCATTGCAAAATCACATCTTCAACAAAAAAAAACATAAAAACTAGAAAAAAAACTTCACTAATCTAGCGATAACACGAGCGAGGCATGCTGACTTAACAGTTAACAGCCATTATACTAAATATTGTGACCTCTCAACTCAAACTAAAGATCAATAACCCTTTACAGCTAGGGGAGGTAAATTATTTGGAATGTTAAGCAGACTTGCCATATCCCAGGCCCAGTTGGCCAGCCAGTAGACGGTAGGGTTGATGCCTGAAACAAACTGCAGGTGTTTGCTGTTGGACACACGCTCTTCAATGAGGAAAAGAACAAAACTGGCAGGCACAAAGGACAAAGCGAATATGACACAGATGGCAACCACCACATTTACGGCACTGTTGTAGCTGGAGGTAGAGAACAGAGATTAACATTCATAAAACATTGCTTTATTGTGAGCAAAGTACTATTTGAAAATATAACTAAATGACATTTAAAAACTTGGTTGAAAATTAGTGAGTAGGTTTGTTTGTGGCAGTTTATAAAAAAAAGTTATAAGTTAACCATTTAAGATAAAACCCTCATTATAGAGAATAAGAAAGTCTATGGACTAGGTACTTTTTGGCAGTGATGTCACACCCTAGCGTACTTTATTGTGGTGATTCATGTCATTGGCACTGGAACGTTTTGGCAGCACATATAACTAAATAGAATACTATTTAGGGGTTGTTTATATCAATGACTTAACTTAACTTATCTATTACAGATGCTCCATCTATACAGAAGATTATTGCTTTATATGCTTATCCATGGTTTTTTGTCAAGTCTTGCATTTTCATTAGAGTTTAAATACAAATAAAGTGTTTGTTTTCCTGGTTTCATTAAGTAACCAATTCCAATAATTCCATGTCAGAATTCTGGATGGGAAGTACAAGAATTTGTATGTCTTTGTTTTTGGGAAGGAAATAAAAATGTTTTATCCCTATGTCTATCTGAGGTTTATCTTGACTAGGGTACTTCTTGGCAGTACATGTCAGTTAATGGAAGACTCCTCTATGACAGTACATGTCAATTACTGGGTGACTCTTTTGTGACAGTACATGTCATTACTGGGTGACTCCTCTGTGACAGTACATGTCATTTACTGGGAGACTCCTCTGTGACAGGAGATGTCATTTACTGGGTGACTCCTCTGTGAAAGATCTCAATTACTGGGTGACTCCTCTGTGACTGGAGATGTCATTTACTGGGTGACTCTTCTGTGACAGGAGATGTCATTTACTGGGTGACTCTTCTGTGAAAGATGGAAATTACTGGGTGACTCCTCTGTGACAGATGTCAATTACTGGGTGACTCCTCTGTGACAGATGTCAATTACTGGGTGACTCCTCTGTGACAGTACATGTCAATTACTGGGTTACTCTTCTGTGACAGGAGATGTCATTTACTGGGTGACTCCTCTGTGACAGGAGATGTCAATTACTGGGTGATTCCTCTGTGACAGATGTCAATTACTGGGTGATTCCTCTGTGACAGATGTCAATTACTGGGTGACTCCTCTGTGACAGATGTCAATTACTGGGTGATTCCTCTGTGACAGATGTCAATTACTGGGTGATTCCTCTGTGACAGGAAATGGCAATAGAGGGCTGCCACTCACTTATTATATGAGCAGAAGCGTAACACGGTTTTCCGTGCCCTTGGCTAATTTATATTTGGTGCCCTTGAGAAATGGATATTAAAAAATCCAAACATTATGAAAATACTAAATTTGAATAAATTTAGCGCCCTTGGCAACTGCCCCAATGCCAAGTCGTTGTCACGCCTCTGTATATGAGAATGAGACATCAAACCAGCACAAATTGGGGCAAAACTTTAAAAACTATTACTACTCTGACATTAAAATAGTGCCTTAACCTGTCAGACAAAATAAACCAAAGTAATTATGATGCAAGTGATATAAAATACATTGACTGCCATCTTATGATGTCGTCTGTTACTTACAGGGTTTCTTCACTGAGCTGTTCTTTGGTCAGGTTCATGGGATGGTTGATGGTGACGATGCCAAAGTCGTTGGCCGGTTTACCTGGAGGCAGCAGGGTCCGTAGGATCAGATTGTTCATGGCATTCATGTAGGACACGGCTGCCGCCCAACCTTTGTTGTTGAACCACACCTGGCAGGTCAAATGAAACATGAAAGTAGTAAGTCAACATATGGACATTGACATCACACCTGGCAGGTAACATGAAAGTGGTCAGACAACATATAGACATTGACATCACACCTGGCAGGTAACATGAAACATGAAAGTGGTCAGACAACATATGGTCATTGACATCACACCTGGCAGGTAACATGAAACATGAAAGTGGTCAGACAACATATGTCATTCTCCCAGTCATTGGTGTGAATGTTAAACTTCACCCTTAAAATTGTCTGATACATTAATTTCTCACTTAGATAATGTCCTATACATTAATGTCTCACTCAGATAATGTCCTATACATTAATGTCTCACTCAGATAATGTCCTATACATTAATGTCTCACTCAGATAATGTCCTATACATTAATTTCTCACCTTGACATTGTTAGGGGTGAGAGAGAACTTGAGGCCCTGTTCCAGACTCTCCAGAGCAGGTATTGCACCTGTGTAAATCGACCGGTTGCTATTGGCAGCACTTATCAGCCGATCTAACGAAGCAGAGATCTGGTTGGCATCAAGGCGTCCAATCACATTCTGTTCTCCAAAACTGTAACCTCCATACCTAAACACAAAGAAAGACAACTTGTTATGGAAATTATTTAAAACTTCATCCTTCTCCCCCATGATTACCAGTAGCAGGAATGTCAACCATTTCATTGTGGGCCACTGTCCATATGTTGCTCCAGAATTTAATTTGAAAACTTATATATAGAACTATAAAGTTAAACTTTGCCACGATTAGATGTAGCTCTACAATTAAATTTTAACACTTTTAGATGAAGCTCTACAATTAAATTTTAACACTTTTAGATGCAGCTCTACAATTAAATTTTAACACTTTTAGATATAGCTCTTATTTGGTCAATGCAGGTATAGCACTGTCATTAATTTCACCAGTGTAATGTAACTATAAAATTATTTTTTTGGCCATCCTTCAATGAAGTTCTATATTTAGCACTTTGACCATCTAGCAATTACTGTGACAGTCGGTATACCTTCTCTTCTGATATTTGCTGTCAGTTTTGAGTAGCCAATCAGAAAGGTCGCGTGAGGTCATGTTGTAGAGCCTGTCATTGGTCCACAGTTTTTTCAACGGAGGGACTGGACCTGCAGCTCCTGGAATAAAGTTGAATGACTTACACTTTAATTCTAGGTCTTCAAGGCAAACATTCTAACTAAACTATTCTATTCTAAGTCATCAAGACAAACATTCTAACTAAACTATTCTATTCTAGGTCATCAAGACAAACATTCTAACTAAACTATTCTATTCTAGGTCATCAAGGCAAACATTCTAACTAAACTATTCTATTCTAGGTCATCAAGGCAAACATTCAAACTAAACTATTCTATTCTAGGTCATCAAAACAAACATTCTAACTAAACTATTCTATTCTAGGTCATCAAGGCAAACATTCAAACTAAACTATTCTATTCTAGGTCATCAAGGCAAACATTCAAACTAAACTATTCTATTCTATTCTAGGTCATCAAGGCAAACATTCAAACTAAACTATTCTAAACTATCAAAAAAATGTAACTTTAACAGTTGTCACAAAAAGTTGTGGTGTTTTTAAATCACTTTTATTAACTTCACCGTCGTCTCTTGGTGCGTCCATATGGTAAGGCAGAAAAACAAAAGTAAAAAATGACCCACTTTCCGTCATGCTATGGATCTGAAATTTTGCACATAGACTCATGTCACCTAACAATGCATTGTATCAAAATTTCAGATCGATCAAATGTACCGTAATTTAATTAATACACTGTTAGTTTATCGCAATATAAATGTATGGCGGACATCTGTTGCTGATATTCAAGTGTTTGCTGAGTTCAGTCCAACAATCGGTGTCAACCCCCACCCATCCCCTGTAAATACTTGTTGCGCTGTGCATTTTATTTTGAATATAATCAATAATTTTAGTTCTATCTCCTAACGGCTCGACCCAAAAGATAATGAGTATTCACTATTTCTGTCTCCTATATTTATAGTCAAAAATTTTGTTTATACGGGTTATTTATTTTCTTGGTGAGATTGCAAGTTACCGTCAGGACATCTTTGGAAGCCAGAGTCACATGAACAGTTGGGTGGTGGATTGATGTTAGACATAGACGGTCTGGCAGTCCAGGTCATCTTGTCCAGGGGAACGCAGGCTTTACCACTGGGAAAATTAGAAATATCAAGATTTGAGAGGCATAAAAAAAAACAAGGTTATTTTCCTTCAAACTATTCTACGAGCAAGATGTCATTCCTGTCTTCAAACTATTCTACGAGCAAGATGTCATTCCTGTCTTCAAACTATTCTACTAGCAAGATGTCATTCCTGTCTTCAAACTATTCTACTAGCAAGATGTCATTCCTGTCTTCAAAAAAATCTACTAGCAAGATGTCATTCCTGTCTTCAAACTATTCTACTAGCAAGATGTCATTCCTGTCTTCAACAAAATCTACTAGCAAGATGTCATTCCTGTCTTCAAACTATTCTACTAGCAAGATGTCATTCCTGTCTATGTAGCTTGTGATGACAAACCTTACCTTATCTGATAAACTGATTTGTTCATACACCGGGTGCCATAGAAAGGTTCCTGTTGCAGGTTCCTCTCTAATTCACTATTTATAGAATTTTCAGGGTCATCATTACTGCAAGACAAAATAAAAATAAAAATAGAAGTTTATCTGTTCTCGCTTCCCTCGGGCAAGGGTTTAGAAAAACTCATTCAAGCAAAAAGGCTGATGCTACTGGTGAAAATAAAGACAAATGATGCATTGGGATTAGTAGCAAATGTTTCAGGTGGGTTGGTCACTCATGATTTGGGTGGAGAAAGCCATCAATGACCAAAGGGTGATCCAGTAAAGTAAATTGTCTTTAAGTGTGTTATCCCTAACAGGAATGTTACCTGTAGAAGGTGTACAAAACAGGAGTGTTACCTGTAGAAGGTGTACAAAACAGGAAGGTTACCTGTAGAAGGTGTACAAAACAGGAGTGTTACCTGTAGAAGGTGTACAAATACTGATCTCCTTTGGTGGGTTCATACATCCATGGCTGAAGTTCAAGAGGTGGTTGTTCAGAAAATGGAGGTAAAATCAGAGAAAATACCATTGCCAGGCAGACAAATCCCGCAGGTAAAATAATCTGTAGAAAGAGTCAGAGAGTGAATTAGAGGACTGAATGATAAGCTGTGGATGAAGACTTCTACAGGGAATTTAGTCTGTAATTAGACACAGAAAGTATTATCTTACTTGTACACTGAAAGTATAATCGTATTTAGACACAGTAAGTATATGTTATTTAGACATAGTAAGTATAATCTTATTTAGGCACAGTAAATATAATCTTATTTAGACACAGTAAGTAGGCCTATATGTTATTTAGGCTCAGTAAGTATATGTTATTTAGACTCAGTAAGTTTAATCCTATTTAGATACAGTAAGTATATTCTTATTTAGACACAGTAAGTATAATCTTATTTAGACACAGTAAGTATATGTTATTTAGACATGGTAAGTATAATCTTATTTAGACATAGTAAGTATAATCTTATTTAGACACAGTAAGTATATGTTATTTAGACATATTAAGTATAATCTTATCTTATATGTTACAGACGCTCCTTCTGTACAGAAGATTATTGCGTCCTACGTATTTCTATGATTTGTGTTTAGTCCTGTATTCTTACTAGTGTTTTAAATGATGATAAAGTGTTGGCTTTCCTGGTTTCTTCAGGCAACCCATTCCACGCCCGATTATCGGATGGAAAGAAAGAAAACTTGTATGTGTTTGTTCTTGCATATGGAATAAGAAAGGTGTTTTTATCTTTATGTCTATCTGAGGGTTGTATTAAGTTATTTTTGTGTTGTATTTATAAATTAGAATTAATTGCCTTATGTATAATTACTAATTTACTCTTGTTCTTCTATCCTCTAGTGTTTCAAGTTTAATTATTTAACTAATGGTGTTATTCTTGTCAGTTTTGAATATTCTCCAGTAATGAATCTGGCAGCTCTTTTTTGGATTTGTTCTAACTTATCAATATTTTCTTTGGTGGATGGGTCCCATACAGAAGATGCATATTCTAGTATAGGTCTCACCAGGGTGAGGTAGCATTTTAGTTTAATATCTTTGTTACATTTATAAAAGTTTCTTTTTATAAAGCCTGAGGTTTTGTTAGATTTTTTAATAACTTCATTGACATGGGGATTGACTTATTTAGACATAGTAAGTATATGTTATTTAGACACAGTAAGTATATGTTATTTAGACACAGTAAGTATATGTTATTTAGACACAGTAAGTATATGTTATTTAGACACAGAAAGCATAATCTTATTTAGACTCAGAAACTAAAATCATTAGAAGTTCTTCTTCTCTAAACAGAAAAGGAAAAAATTTCATTTTTAATAACTTCCTCCTTCCCCAGAATTTTTACAATTTAATGTAGTGTAAAGTCACTTAAACTTTTTTGATAAGTTTTACATAAATTTTTCAAATTTAACTTAAATCTAAATGATTTCTTCAGACTCAATCAATCCTTGATTCACTTTTTTTTTTTTTAAATTTTTTTTAAAATTGACAAGTAAATAACCCCCCAAGTTATAATCAAATCTGACGTTATTATAAAATCTGTAGTTATTATAAAATTAGAAGTTATTATAAAATCTGTAGTTATTATAAAATCAGAAGTTATTATAAAATAAGAAGTTATTATAAAATCAGAAGTTATTATAAACCCTACTTGAACAATAATAATAAACCTTACAGACCATGACGGCTAATAGGGTATGTGAAGTAGCTTTCACAAGTTTCATTGAGCCACCACTAGCGAGCAGGGGATTGTGTGGCTGCTAGCACAATGCCCTGAGGGCCATTGCTGCACCAAGACTCTCTTTTGCCTCAGTTTGACAGTCCAGCCCAATTGAACAGCTATTGACCTTAGTCTTTATATTATAATTAAAATGTACTTGACCTGTATTTGATCCTTGTCTTATGTTATGAGGATGTTTGCCTATAGTTAAAAATAAGGCTGCACTGGATAGTATAGGATGTTAGCCTATACTTAAAATAAGGCTGCCCTAAGTACAGGATGTTAGCCTATAGTTAAAATAAGGCTGCACTTGATAGTATAGGATGTTAGCCTATAGTTAAAATAAGGCAAAATAAGGCTGCACTTGATAGTATAGGATGTTAGCCTATAGTTAAAATAAGGCTGCACTTGATAGTATAGGATGTTAGCCTATAGTGCCTATAGTTAATATAAGGCTGCACTTGATAGTATAGGATGTTAGCCTATAGTTAAAATAAGGCTGCCATTGATAAGTATATGATGTTTGCAAATAGTTAAAATAAAGCTGCCCTAGTATAGGATGTTTGCCTATAGTTAAAATAAGGCTGCCCTAAGTATAGGATGTTTGCCTATAGTTAAAATAAGGCTGCCCTAAGTATAGGATGTTTGCCTATAGTTAAAATAAGACTGCACTTCCATGAATATTGTTAAAGTAAGCCCTCACCTCACTGATAAAACCTTTCTTGCTACGTCTGACATGATGAAACCGCTTGAGGAACAATGCAATGAGCTGTCTCAGTACAAGCTTCCTACCAGTCACCTGCACCTCACCTGCACCACTGAAGTTTACTTCTGCTGGGGCATCAGGTACATCTGAGTTAACTGAGTCTGAGGAGGTTAAATAACAACTTAACTGAGTCTGAGGAGGTTAAATAACAACTTAGCTGAGTCTGAGGAGGTTAAATAACAACTTAACTGAGTCTGAGGAGGTTAAATAACAACTTAACTGAATGAGTCTGAGGAGGTTAAATAACAACTTAACTGAGTCTGAGGAGGTTAAATAACAACTTAGCTGAGTCTGAAGAGGTTAAATAACAACTTAGCTGAGTCTGAGGAGGTTAAATAACAACTTAACTGAGTCTGAGGAGGTTAAATAACAACTTAACTGAGTCTGAGGAGGTTAAATAACAACTTTGCTGAATGAGTCTGAGGAGGTTAAATAACAACTTAGCTGAGTCTGAGGAGGTTAAATAACAACTTAGCTGAGTCTGAGGAGGTTAATTAACAACTTAACTGAGTCTGAGGAGGTTAAATAACAACTAAATGGACCAAATTTGAGAAGGTTAAATCACATCAGAACTAACCAACTAATGGAAAGTTTGACATAAGTTATATATTAAATATTTACTCTTTATGTGTCAAAGCGCAATAATCTGCAACTCGATAGAACTTTCTTTAAAAAAAAAAACTTAAAGAAAATAAAAACTCTTCAGTACATGAAAAACGTTTTTGACTTCTGGCAATGTCTACTGTTTCCATCGCTAGTGTAATCGCTCGATTCTCAAAGTTTTTTGGTCATTTTTACTGGTTTTTTTTACAAAGCTACGATTTTGCAATACTTTATTACTAAAATAATAGTACTAAACTACAGGTAAATATTGTTTTAAACTCAATACGGTCTTTTGGATATATAAAATAATCGTTCTGATCCTAAAAGATGAAGTCAGTATGACAATAATAATATAAATGCATTTTACACAATTTTATTACATAACCGGTTGATCGCAATTAGGGAAATTCTTACAGCACTAAGGCAGAAATTTTCCGAAAACCTTATGGCACAAGAAGAGTTAACTTGTCAAATATGTGCTTTCGGAATAGATTTTAGTAAAGGAAACAGAAACCTGTTTGTTATAGGCTATAGGCAGATTTCTAAATTTATTTATTTTATGAGCAATATTACATAAAACTGACACAAAGTTGTTAAAAAATAAAATTAAACTAGTATTTTACCCGTCAAAAATGACGAAAAGTTTCAAAATAAATATACTTCAGCTGAAATCAATTAATTAAATAATAAATTATTCAGAAAATGCAGAGACAAAGAGAGAAAAATTAAATCTCATTTCCATATTGAACAACTTAATGAGGACATTTGAAAAGAGTTATTTTTGGTGCACTAATTTTTTTTTTCAAGTGTTGTTTTTTTAATGGTGCGCTGCTTTCTAAAATTAATAGCCTCACCAATGGACGAACATAGCAAATTATGTATATTGATGCTTAAAAATACAAAAATATAAGATACATCTTTTTATACTTAAATATTTAGTGACAGTCTACTTCAAAATATTGTTTCTATTCATGCATTTATAAACATAATTTGACAAAAAAAGCAATCCTATCATGCAGAAAAATTTTAGTTTGAAAATTTTAAAGAAAAAAAAACATGGCAATATCCAAATTACAAAAAACTTCTACAACTGAAAACATAAACATAGCATACTTATTTTGGCTACTGAAATATACAAAAATAAAGAATTGTGACATCAATTAGTTACCATAGGTTTTCCTAACTTTGTTGCAGAGAATAAATAATGATGAAATTACCTTAGTTAGTTATAGAACAAGACTCAGCATTGAACTAATGAGATCAACTTGATTTTAATTCTATGATTAATTAATTTTTTTCTTTAAAAATTTCAAACACTTAATAATATACATAAATAGTATAAAAAAATAACTCTTAAGAGTGTGTGATCACCATAAATGTATTCCTGTCATTACCTGATCTGTTACAGATTCTCTTTCTATACAGAAGATTAATGTGCTGCTGGCTTATCCATGGTTTATATCTGGTCTTGCATTTTTATTAAAGTTTTAAATGTTGATACAGTGTTGGTTTTTTGTGTTTCCTCAGGACACCCATTCCACAACCAAATTTCAAACATGAAGAATGAGAATTTTTATGTGTTTGTTCTTGCATACAAAATAGGAAAATAAAATAATGAAATCATGAGTAAGTCAATAAGATCTACCTGCATCGTCAGTATCAGCTGTGAGTCTCTCTGTTGAGTTAACTCGGTTCCTGTAGCTCAGTTTGAAGACACTGGTTGGGGAAACACTTTTGAGGCTGCTACGTTTCAATGATCTTCTAGGGTATCTTCCTTCTGGATAGGGTGTTTACAAAAATAAGCAACATTAAAGACAAATGTGAATGATACAAAAACATAACCTGTTGTTTTCAAACTGCTCTATGTCTAAGGTATATTGATGTTATAAAAAACTTTGGTTAACTTTAATTTCAAATTGTGTCATCATTTAAACTATCTGCTAGTTCAAATTGTTAGAGGTCATGCTATGATAATAATTTGATGGAACTATCTGGATTTTTCAAGTTGTAAGGGAACAATCTATAAGTTCAAATTGTTTGAGAAAATGTTTCTTGTATAGATTGTAAGAGAAAAATCTACAATACCAGATTGTTATCTACTAGTTTAGCTTCTTTGATGAAATATTAAATAGAACAGTATACAAGTTGAGCTAGCTAAAATCTGTTAGTGAGCTCAGCTTCTAAGACAACACAAGTTCATTTAGTAAAGCTTTTTATACATTCAGGTTGTTAAAGCATAATCTACTATTTCAGCACACCTTAGAAAATTCTAGAAGTTCAACTTGTTTGAATATCCTGAACAATGATGAATACAGATTTTTACACCAATCTTAAACATTTCATTTGATATAAAGAAATATTACCCACAAAACAGACTTGTGGTATTTTTCACACTATATTTTATTCCAGCTATTTAGAATTTTATTTTGGCTTTTTATAGTGGTGTCGCTTAGCTGACTGTTTACCAGAGAGAAATAATTTGTTTATGTCTATACATAACTTACGTTCATTCATTTCAACAAGATTTGATCTGGCCGTTTCATTAGCATCTTCACCAACAGAGTTCTCTTCAGCTACTTTCAAGAAAACCTGCCAGAATAAAATGTTGAAAGTCTTTGAATTTTTTATATTGAATCATTGATACTTGTTTGAAATATTGATAACTCATTGAAATATTGATAACTCATTAAAATATTGATAACTCTTTGAAATATTGATAACTCTTTGAAATATTGATAACTCATTGAATTGTTGTTAACTCTTTGAAATATTGATAACTCATTGAATTGTTGATAACTCTTTGCAATAGTGATAACTCTTTGAAATAGTGATAACTCTTTGAAATATTGATAACACATTGAAATATTGATAACACATTGAATTGAGACACAAACCTCCTCTAGATTGGTATCAGAAATGCCATAACTTGATATGCCCATGTCAGAGTAGGACAGTTCCAGAGCTGCAAACAATTTTTGGTACTTCTTGGCATGCTCCTCGTCCTCAGGCAGACGGTAGCACACCTCCATGCTGTTGTCCTCTACAAGAACTGCCCCTGGGACAAACTTCTGAATGAAGGCCGTTAACCTTTGTAGGTTGAATCCTGAATGGATGGAAAAAAAAATAGGGCTATTAACAATTAATTTAAACATAATCATTTAAACTTTTGAAAAATTAACTATTAATTAATTGTTAATTTTGATTAAAGCAAGAAATTAAAATTCATGATGACATAAGTATCACTAATTAAACGTTCTTGATGAAAGTCAAAATTACACTGGAATGTCTCTTTTGTATGTCATCTTTTAACCAAATACGCAAAAAGACAAGTCAAGTGTGTTGACATTATTTGATTCCAGTGATGAGCAGGTCTAATTGACAATACAACCAGCCAAACTTCCAGTTACCAGTTACATGGAAGTGAGGTAACTGGTATGCACAAAACAGTTTTGGCAAGGAATGACATTATTGGATTTCGGTGTTCATTAAATTTTCACCATTTTAGAGGGTTAATGAATTCAGGAATTTTCATCTCCATTATGCAACGCAGTAATTAATCAGAAGAGATGTCGTCATTTTCTGTCTCTGCCCTTAGCTTAATACACTTTTCATTTGGTTTGATAAGTGGACGAAGTGTTAGAACCATGGTAGGCAAACTTTATAAAAATTTTGAATATTCCCATCAATCAATAGTTTAAAACCAAAATGTTAGTGGAATAGTCAGGAAATTTGTTATTATTTATCTTTCGCTATTTTTATTACTTTTTTTATTTTACTTTTTGACTTCTAATAATTTTTAAGTTATAGGTAGATTAATCATTTAAAAATAACTTAAAACGTTTAAAAATTTTAACAGTTAATCAAGAAATTATTAGTTAATTTCCGCAGCCCTATAAAAAAATTTACAGTTAGAAGCAAAACAAATCAAACATACATATTTTTGTTCAATGTAATGGCAAAGGGTCAAATTTCTATGGATATGAAAATACACACTCATCTATAGGACAGAAAATGACCACAGATACCGTGGTACACACTCGTCTATAGGTCAGTCAATGACCACAGATAACATGATACACACTAGTCTATAGGTCAGTCAATGACCACTGATGAGTTATAGCAATAACTAAACATGTCATCAAATAAAACAGACTTTATGTTAACTCAAGATGTTCCAGCTCAGTTACATCCTTAATTCTGCTGATGTAATGATCTTATAGAAATAATACTCCCTTACCTGGAATTATTCTTTTGGATCTTGGCAAAGGCAAAGGAGTTGGTCCATCATCACTGTTGGAATCTAAGCCATTCTTCTCATCATAACCTTCATCTTCTTCAGTCATCATTGGCTGGTGATGAGAGATGAGGAGAAACATTTTATCAAGTATTCAGAGTTTTTGTGTAGAAATATTTGTGATTTTTCAAGGGTAAAATGTATTATCTATATAGATGCTCTAACTACACAGAAGATTATTGCATCGAAAGACCATGCCGGTCTGTCGGCAAGTAACACAGCGTTCACAGAAACTATAGGAGAGAATATGAATATATCAACATAGCACAGTGACTATAGAAGAGAATATGAATATATCAACATTGCAAAGTGACCTTGGAACAGAATATTTTTAAAATTTCACACATATTAACAAATATATGGAATTTTTTTTTTAAATATGAAAAAAGTACTTTAATACAAAAATTCAATATAGAAAAAAACATTCCATATAAATAAATTCATTGGTAAATGGACAAAGTTCTTTGATTATTTTTGATTATTCTATTCTAGAGCAATAAATCATTTTTTTTAAATTTATAATTAAAAGAGTTGACCCTGATGTTTTATTTCTTGGAGCATTTCAAAAATTAGAAAGAACATGGTGTGCATTTCTTTTCCCTATAACATCCTTTTTCTTAAGTGATAGTTTTTGTTTGTTTGAAAGAACGCTGACAATAACTACCTACTCTTACAGTCTGAATCATTCCAAACATTAGACCACTTTTTGAACCAGGACAAATAAAAGTCGTAAAAATATAATTAAAAGAAATGTACAAAGTTTCTTTATAAGTTCAAATCAAACAAATTTTTTTTGAAGTCTGTAATTGTAATTCAAAGAAACTAAAAAAACCAAACTGTGAAAGTTTACTTGTTGTGTTACGCCATCCACAGAGCTGCCCATTGTAACTAGTTGCAGAATGATAGAATTTATTTCACTTTGATTCTTGTTTATCAGGAAAAAAAATTATAATGTAACAAATGATAGATAATACAAAGCTAAGAGCATGATTAGGTGATGCACCCTCTATTCCAGATTTTTATCTAATAAATAATTAAGAGATTTTTTACTCTACTATGAGAAATCATTTGGTGGTTGAATGTTGTTTTTTTAAGCCTTTACATTAAAATTTTATTAGATTCAAACATCATACTAAAATTTTATTAGATTAAAAAAGCATGTGACATTGAAAGGTTATGTAATTTACATCAAATATTGAGACCTTACGTCCAACTAAAATCAATATTCTACACAAAACATTCATAATTAAATAATAATACTAAATGACAAGTTTTTACAATTAAAAAAATTAACATAAATAAACATTAAAAAATGAAACAAAACTATAATTATTTTTTGTAGAAAGATTCAAATCTAAGAAGTTTTTAACACATACTAATGCTACAATAATAAATAAAAACATATCTACCTCAGTGTTTAAATCAAATTTCTGGACCAATGGAAATGGACCAATCAGTCCATCATAATTATTTATTACAAACTAGTGACAAAAATATTATTTTTTTAGCATCATATTCAGTGACATCAGCATACTTCAAACAAAAATCATAAAATAGCAATTTTTTTTCTTGTTTTTATTTTATTGGGAAAGCTTGTAACACATATACAAAAATAAAGAACATGAAGAAGGGCAAATATATAAAAAAAAAAAAAAAATTAATGTGAAATTAATCTTGAGATGCAAGGACATACAAATTAAACAAAACTTCTTCAGTGCAGCATAAACTACAAATAGAAACAGATCATATCTACCCTGCTGAATATATCAGGAGTTTCAGTGACCGGCTGCAGCAAAAGATATAATATCTTATCTTATTATCTTATATTATTTTCTTATTTTATTATCTTAAGATATTTGTAGAATCACCAGCTTAAGGTAATCTTTTCAAATTTTAAATTTCAAGATATTTTAGATTTTCAAATTGCCATTTATAAATATTATAATATTAAAATTTCTTTAAAATACTAGTATCTTTAATTTATCAACTTTCAGACAATATAATTAAGGATGAAAATTATTAGGTTTATCATTTTATAGAGAAGCCCAGTTTACTAGAGTGCTAATTCTGTTTATTGTTAAATACTAAAATACAAATCTATGTAATCTGCAATGCGCAGTGTAAATGAACATGAATGTGGAATTTATATGAGCTTCGCTGCAGAGTTCACGTGAACAGTAATGTTATCCATATAATAATTTGGCTTAAGCTTATACACACTGCAATTATTAATTTTATTCAAACTGTAATGTTGAGTTTCCAGCAATTTCAATGTAATATCCCAAACCTCACCTGAACATCAACGATTGTTCTGATACTTGAAGCAGTTGAGGGCCGGCTGCTTAGAGAGACAGAGTCTCCAGACATTTCCTGAGGCGAGGCGCGTGCATCACCAGCGTCTTCACGCACCAGAGTCAGGTAATAACCACTGCCAAATCTGTTTTTCAAGAATAGACTTGTGCCTATAGCACAAAGCTTTCCTTGAGAAATGATTGCGATTCTGTCCCCCAGGACATCAGCTTCATCCATGTGGTGTGTTGACAAGATGATTGTGCGACCTGTCAAAATAATTGCATTCATCTTATCTGTTACAGACGCTCCTTTTATACAGAAGATTGTTGTGTCCCATTTCAAATAATTGATTTAAAACAAATGATATAACTGAAATGTAACTGCAATAACCAATTTAACACTTGCTCTGTATGTAAAATCAAGAGCACAAGGACCAAAATGCCCAAAGTGATTGGTTAAATGTTCATTGTTTCAATCTAAGTTAATTAGTTAAAAATCTAAGCTAATTGTATCATCAAAAAATAGATTATGTTGATGATGTATTGAAATTTCGATTGTCAAAAAAAACGTATATTTATGAACACAAAAATTTCAAGAAATGAATACACCATGGTTGACTTGGTTATTTTTTTGTGTGCATGTCCTGTACATTTGAAAACTATTTTAAAAAATCAGAATTTGTGAAGAAATATCTCAATAACTTTAATGTTCTCTACATTTCCAACACTGACCTTTGAAATATCTCAATAACTTCAATATTTTCTACATTTCCAACACTGACCTTTGAAATATCTCAATAACTTCAATATTTTCTACATTTCCAACACTGACCTTTTCTGAATTTGAGCAACAACTCCCAGATGGCCCGCCGAGCATAAGGATCAACGCCAGCTGTTGGCTCGTCCAGTATCACAGTCCTTGAACCTCCAACAAAAGCTATGGCCACAGAAAGCTTGCGTTTCATTCCACCTGTTTGTCGGTCAGGATTAGTTTAATAATTATATGTTTCTTGGTAGGAATCAATTACAATAACAATACAAATTGTATGTTTGTTGGTTGGGATCAATTATAAATTGTATGTTTGTTGGTTGGGATCAATTATAATTGTATGTTTATTGGATGGGATAAATTACAAATTGTATGTTTGTTGGTTGAGACCAATTACAAATTGTATGTTTGTTGGTTGGGATTAATTATAAATTGTGTTTGTTGGTTGGGACCAATTATAAGTTGTATGTTTGTTGTTTGGGATCAATTACATATTGTATGTTTTTTGGTTGGGATCAATTACAAATTGTATGTAACAAAGGATTAGAACATTGGGTTAGCTAGGAATTTGTAGGAGATCGGGGCCCGGGGGCTGAACCTCCTTAGGGGGCCCCACATACATAATGCCGAGGGTGTATTATTTAATGTAAAAAAACAATTCTGACCCTTATTTGGGGGCCCGCCTAAAGTGGGGGCCCGGGGGGACTTTCAAATTAGGATCCTTATCCTCCTCCCATAGCTACGCAACTGGATTAGATAGTATTTATTTACAATATAAACATATAAACTTTAAATATAGTGATCATTGAAGGAAAATTTGAGAGAATTCAATGACAAAGAAAAATTTTAAGACTTCTTTAGTTTAAGCAAAGTTTTGAAAAATCAGAGAACAGTAAGCATGCTGGACTAGCATGGACAAATAGCGGGACTAGAATGAACAAATAGCCAGACTAGAATGGACAAATTGCCAGACTAGAATGGACAAATAGCTGGACTAGTATGGACAAATAGCTGGACTAGTATGGACAAATAGCCGGACTAGTATGGAGAAATAGCTGGACTAGTATGGACAAATAGCCGGACTAGTATGGAGAAATAGCTGGACTAGTATGGACAAACAGCTGGACTAGTATGGACAAATAGCTGGACGAGTATGGACAAATAGCTGGACGAGTATGGACAAAGAGCTGGACTAGCATGGACAAATAGCTGGACTAGTATGGACAAAGAGCTGGAATAGCATGGACAAATATCTGGACTAGTATGGACTAATAGCTGGACTAGTATGGACAAATAGCTGGACTAGTATGGACAAATAGCCAGACTAGTATGGACAAATGGCTGGACTAGTATGGACAAATAGCTGGACTAGCATGGTCAAAAAACGATTTAAATCATGCATTAAAGCAGCTAATACTAGAAGCTTCCCTGGAGCGGATATCGGCAGCGACCATAACCTGGTGCTGATGACTTTCCATCTACACCTGAAAAGGATAGCAAAACAAAGCAATACACGTTTACGCTTCGACCTTGAAAAATTGAAAGATCCGGTAATCGCAGAGGCGTTCAGGGCAAAAATTGGAGGGAAATTTGCTCCACTGACCACACTTTGTGAGTCGGAAAAGGATATGGACATAGATCTAATCACTGATACCTTCAATACCACAATAATTGAGACAGCAAAAGATATACTTGGCAAAAAACATGCCATAAAAAAACCATGGGTCTCCACTTATATCCTAGAGATGTGCGATGAAAGAAGAAAACTTAAGAACGTAAAGAATACTGCAGAAGGAGCAATCAAATACAGAACAATCAATAAAAAGATCAGGAAAGAAATGAATAAAGCAAAAACAAACTGGATAGAACAACAATGCTCAGACATTGATGATAATCTACACAGAAACAACTCAAAAAAGGCTTACAAGATTGTCAAAGATCTGACATCCACCAAGCAAGGTCGCATCTCAACAATTCAAGATAAATCTGAGAAATGTATTACAGAAGAACAAGAAATAATAAAAAGATGGACCGAATACTGTTCTGAGCTATACAATGAAGACTCAAAGGGCGACGAATCAGTGCTCAATTGCCCAACGTCATCTAACATGGACATGCATTACATTCTCCGTGATGAGGTGGAGCTTGCTGTGCGAAAGCTGAAAAAGGGGAAATCGGCTGGAGCAGACAACATCCCAGGTGAACTGATTCAAGCAGGAGGTGACCCAGTAATAAACATTCTAACTAGCATGTGCAACAAGATCTGGCAGACAGGAGAATGGCCAACACCCTGGACTCAATCGCTGGTTATAACGCTCCCAAAGAAGGGTAATCTACAATTGTGTCAGAACTACCG
>MUZC01000965.1:13468-42921 GCA_002072015.1 Radix auricularia | reverse complement strand
GGTGTCAGACAAGGGTGTTTACTCTCCCCCATCCTCTTCAACCTCTTCCTGGAAAGAATTATGACTGATGTGCTCGAAAACCATGTCGGAACGGTCAGCATCGGAGGAAGGATTATAACTAACTTACGCTTCGCCGATGACATAGACGGCCTAGCTGGCAGCGAGGACGAACTAAAAGAATTCCTTGCAAAGCTAGAGAAGACGTCGAAGGCCTATGGCATGGAAATTAATGCAGAAAAGACCAAGGTCATGGCAAACAAGAATTTCACAAGTGAAATACGGATAAACGGTCAAAAACTCGAGGAGGTCCCTACCTTCAAATATCTAGGGGCTGTAATATCCGATGAAGGCTCAAAGCCAGAAATTCTTGCCAGAACGGCCCAAACAACTGCAGCACTAAGCAAACTGAAAAACATCTGGCAAAGCAAGAAGCTCTCCCTGAGATCAAAGATTCGACTAATGCGCTCTCTGGCAATGTCAGTCTTCCTTTATGGTTGTGAGGCTTGGACGCTCACCGCAGACCTCCAAAAAAGAATTAGTGCGCTTGAGATGAGATGTTTTCGAAAAGTATTAAACATCTCCTACACGGCGCACATCACGAACGAAGCGGTCCGCAACAAAATAAGTGCTGTCATTGGCCCTTACGAGGACCTTCTCACCTCAATTAAAAAGAGGAAACTACGATGGTACGGACACGTGTCAAGATCTGGAGGTCTCTCAAAGACGATATTGCAAGGCACAGTCCAGGGAAGAAGGAAAAGAGGCAGACCAAGGAAGAGTTGGGAGGACAACATCAAAGAGTGGACCGGCCTTTCATTTAGCGATTCCCAGAAGGCAGCTCAGAACCGTGACACTTGGCATGAATTAGTGCGCAGCTCAAAATGGTGCCCCAACGACCCAGCGTCGGGTTAAGGGACAGTTCAAGTTCAAGTATGGACAAATAACTGGACTAGTATGGACAAATAGCTGGACTAGCATGAACAAAAAGGGCTTATCCCAGCGTGATGAGCATGCTGGGTTAACATATCTTATCTTATCTTAGATATACAGACGCTCCTTCTATGCAGAAGATAATTGCGTCCACAGACCATGAGAGATGATCTGTTGGCAAGTGATGCAGCGGTCACAGGTCACGGCTATAGGGGTTCCACGCATTACCCCAGCCGCCTAACTATTGTCTAGTTAGGTACCCATTCGGAGCTGGGTGACTCGGGGACTCCTCAGGCCCCGAGAACAAATCCTCACTTTCGTGTGGATTCGAACTCGTGACCATCAGTGTGACAGTCGAGAGCGCTACCTCTCGACCACCACGTCCCACATAGACCAATAGCGCCATACACCAATAACATTGAGAAATGTAACCCAATTTTTTTTTCCACGATTAAGAAAAATGTAGTAGATAATTGAATCGTAACATAACAACGATACAATTATGAACATAACAATGATACATTTATGTAAAATGTATAAATGATTCATCTCTATACCTGACAAGTTCTGTGACTTCTCTTTACGTTTATGTGGAAGACCAACGTCTTTTATCATCTCATCTATTTCCTTCTTCACTTCTTGTGCTGACCTCCCTTTGAGCCGAGCGTAGAACCAGATGTGTTCCTCTACAGTCAAACTTGAAAACAAAAGTCATATAGGAATGTGTTATTATACAGTCAGGTATGAAAACAAAAGTCATATAGGAATGTGTTATTATACAGTCAGGTATGAAAACAAAAGTCATATAGGAATGTGTTATTAAACAGGAGGTATGAAACAACATCAGAGTTATTCTGTTGTTAAAAAAATGGTAACATAGATAAGATGCATTGAAGGCACCATGTTTTCTTTATCAATTAAATCTAAATCTGAACATTTCTGAAAGGGTGAGAAAGCAAAGTCAAATGTAAAAGAAATTTGAAAACTTTTTATATGATTGAGAATTAAAAAATCAAAGCACAATAAGCATGCAAGTCAAACATGGACAGTGTTTGCACTATTGAAGAAACCATTAATTTAAAAGTGTATTAAAATAATCTGATCTAGTAATATTCTAAAGATCTGGTTATTGTGTAAACAAGTTCCTGATACTTAACGTACAGATCAAATAATACATTGTGTTGTGGACACATGCCCAGTCCACTCCTGATCTCATCCACATCGGTCAGTATATTGCGTCCATAGATTTGGGCAGTCCCAGAAGTAGGGGGGAAAAGTCCAGTCAAAATAGACCTAAAAATAAAGTCAAGGGAAAAAACACAACTTACAATTAATTCTATTCAGACAATTAGCAATAATATTCTATATAGATGGAGCGTCTGTAACAGATAAGATTAAGATTAGCAAAAATCTTTTGTATAGAAGGAGCATATGTAACAGATAAGATTAGCAATAATCTTCTGTATAGAATAAACATATGTAATAGATAAGATTAGCAATAATCTTCTGTATAGAAGTAGCGTATGTAACAGATAAGATTAGCTACTGTACATTGAACAATTTTAATTTCACCATATCAACACTTACTGGTGATTACTTTAATCTAACTAAAGTGACACCCATTAGAAATTAATTTCATATTGAAACATTAATTAGGAAACTGACATTGTGGTAGTCTTGCCAGCACCATTGTGTCCTAGGAAAGATGTGATCTGGCCTTCATAAAAGTTGATGCTCAAACCGTCCACAGCAACCTTGTCTCCCTTGTTGTAGACTTTACGCAGATTTTTGATAGCCACACCCACGACTCGATCAGTTGGATCTTTCTCAAAATTTTGGTCTAAGAATTTTTTTAAAGAAAGAGAAATTTAGTAATTTATTTTTCAAATTAAATTTTTTATTAGCTATTCTTATCCAATAAAATAACAATTTCAGATCAAAAAGTTGTCTGTTAACTCTTTCCCTGCCAGGGGGTTTCAGGGGGCTTTACAGGTTGGGGCCAGGCCATTTTTTTTAGTTTCAAAATTTTTTAAGGGTGATTTTAACTATCGTAAAATTTAGAATAAATGTCTAGTGTAACGTTGATGTATCTAAGATCAAAATGAAGGAAATTGAATAGCGAATACAACTATGCAGAAGCAATTACCAAACAAAAAAATATTTTTCAATACAATTTTTGTTTTATTAATATTTGTGTTTCAAATTTTCTTTCATAAAAATCTTAACTTACCAGACTAAAAAAATCATGTTAAGCCTGGTCCCTTTTGGAACTCAGGACGTGTTAGCGCATTTTCATATTATGTATCAGTACTTATGTTAGATATCAGCATTATGTAGTTATCAGTAATTGTGTTTAGATTTTAGACATATTTTTATGAATTTTCTTGTGTAATGAATAAACCTGAAAAAAAAATTATTTAAAAGTCATTTCTTTACATTTTAAAAGTTTTTATTTTCTCTTTAATCTAACTACAAGTGGTTTGTGGTCACTGAAATAGGACTCATAAATGAAACATTCTAAATTGTAATCAGCTAATCGCCCAAATACTCCGTCAATTGTTGTTTGATAGATCGTAGTTGCCAATCTTGGTGAAAGTAGTTGAATGTTGAAGCTTGTTTCGAAAAAGTTTTCAATTTCTGCCCCTGGGCCGCTAAGATCTTGATTGAAGTCACCACAAATGATGACGTAAAACTCTCTAAACTTTTACACATATTCTTATGACGTCAACAAAAAAAAAACTAATACTTTTGATAATACTAAGATTTCCGGCAATGGCGGCCGTTGCCTGCGCCAGTGTTATCTCTCGATTCGCAATGTTTTTTGGTAGTTTTAACAGGTTTTTTTAACGGATCGAGTAACTGAGTGTTGATGCACAAATGGCAGGTCAGGACATACAAAAAACATATATACATCATGGGTCTAGGACTTATGGATGCTGAGATCTAGGGTGATGACAGACGGACGGACGGACAAAACGGGTGCAATAGCGCATTCGACTTCTCGAAAATGCGCTAAAAAATCAGCATAGGTGTAATCCTTTTCGTCTTTAATTATCAAAATATAAATTTCTTTTATGAAATAAATGCTTTTTAAATTTGGAAAATATCCCATGTAGTTTTAAAGTTATGACAATTTTTTTATAGATAATGTCAAGGGCAGAATTTTTTTCCTCTTTATTTCCAATTATTTCATTGTATAAAAACCCATCTGTGACCACTGCTCTTTTCACATCTAATGGCGTATCTTAAAAATGAAAATCTTAAATAAATCCCAAAACTAATGTTCATTATTGTTTTCAAATGTTTCTGCATCAATAATTCACATTTAAATTTAAAAAGATATGAATCAATGCTATAATAAATTGCTATGTTCATTGAGTAGGTGTGGCCATATCTTTGTTTACAAAATAAATTGAAACTAGATGCTAATTTTAAAATACTAAATGTAAACACATATTTCTAAAAAGAAAGGAAGTAGAAAAGAGTTACCTCTCATTTGTAAACTTAACTCTTAATGTGCTTTAAGGTTTTCGCAAAACTTCCGCCTCAGTCCCGTAAGAATTTCCCAAATTGCGATCAACTGGTTATGAAATTGTAAAAATTGCGTAAAATCCATTTATATTATTATTGTCATACTGACTAGCATGGTTTTTTTTCCTATATGCTGTGTCCTTGTTTGTTTTTGTTTTTCTTTTCTTTTCATTTTTTTATCACATAATATGTTTTAAGATATTTGTAAGTATTTATTTATGTTATTGTACTGATGAAGGCATTAGTGTCACGTGAGAAAGGGGGTGTGTCAGGGTCAAAAGGAGGCCAGCAAAAAAAGTCACGAGTGTGTGGTCATGAGAAGAAGACAGAGAAAAAACACGAGGAGTTGAGGAGCCAAGGAGAGATGGCTGTACTGTGTTCTGAGAGAGTGAGAAATGAAGAGTTGAGAGACAGAGATATAACTAGTAGAATCTAGAAGAATAAGAAACATTGTCGCATACTGTAAAATAAGTGTACATATTTCCTATTGCATTATTAACTCTTAAAGTCGCAAAGCGTCGTAATGCGTCTCTTCCCGCTATCCCTAAAGCGTCGTAATGCGTCCCTAGATACAAATCTCGTTAGAAATGAGATCTCGGAAAGTAAAAACTCTTCAATGCTTGAAAAGCGATGTATTTGACTTCCGGCAATGGCGGCCGTTGCCGGCACTAGTGTTATCGCTCGATTGGCGATGTTTTTCGGTAGTTTTAACGGTTTTTTTTTCGAAGATACGTTTTCGTTATACTTTATTACTAAAATAATAGTACTAAACTACAGGTAAATATTGTTTCAAACTCAGTACGGTCTTTTGGATGCGTAAAATAACCATTCTTAGCCTTAAAAATAAAGTCAGTATGACAATAATATTATAAATGGATTTTACGTAAATTTTTTAATTTCATAACCGGTTGATCGAAATACGGGAAATCCTTACGGGACTGAGGCGGAAGTTTTCCAAAAACCTTACAGCACTTTAAGAGTTAAAGAGCATTTTTCCTGGACTTGATTTATGAATTGAATTATCGTGTGAAAGAGAATACTGTTAGACAAGCCCACAAAGAAGCACAAATGAGGTCAATCACGAGAAAGTGAGAAAACGGGGACTTCGGCCTATTACATTAAATTGGTGTCAGAACCGGTCATCCTGTTACATTGGTGTCAGAATTGAAAGCTACATTCTTTTGGGAAAAATTGTGATCAAGACCATAATTTCTAAAGGATTATCTAAAACAAATTTCGGTGTGATACTTATTAATAAATTCAACAAGTGTACATTGTGTAATATAAGTGATATTCAGTGACACCTAAAGTGAACAAATTCAAAAATGGATTATTATGAAAAATTTACCGCCATAGCTGAAAAATATGGACTACATGGCAAAGAACTATGTGAATTCGTTGAAGAGAAAGTAGCCAAAGAAGAAGAAAAAGAAAAGCAAGCTATCGAAAGAGAAGAAAGAAGAGAAGAAAGAAATGCAAGATTGGAAGTGGAGCAACTCAAAAATGAAAAAATGAAAATCTGAAGTTACAGATGGATCTACAAGAAAGAGATCACAATCCAGGTAACAACACAAATGAAAGGTCAACAACATACGAAACAATTAAAGTTAGGAAATATGATAGCAAAAAGGAAAAGATAGATCTTTATTTGGACTACTTTGAATCAGTTATGCATATAAAAGAAGTTGACGAAATACATTGGCCTACACAACTTATGACAAAACTTACAGGTGAAGCTTTTGAGGCATATAACAGTATAGCAAAAAATGATAGGAATATTTACAAAAATGTAAAAAAGGCCCTATTATTCCATTTTGGAAAATCTGAAAATGACTACAGAAGAGAATTTCACGAAATCAGACTAAAAAGGGACAAAGACCCACAAATAATTGTGCATGAAGCGCAAGTAAAACTGAAAAAATGGCTAGAGCTGGCAGCCATAGACACCAACGATCCCAGAGCCATACTGGACATGGTGTTAAAAGATAAATTTTTGGAGAACGCAACACCAGCATTATTCACTTATTTAGCTGACAAGAAAATTCGAACCCAGACTGAACTAACAAATTCTTTAAGAACATTCAAGGACTCACGTCCCGAAGTTGAAATGGACAAAAGACATGATTTCTTGGCAACAGTCCAAAACAACAAACCAGAAATCATTTGCTACTACTGCGGCAAGAGAGGTCACCTTGCAAGACACTGTTATTTCAACAAAGGACAGACTTCACTCAAGGTCAGTCCAACACAAAACAACATAGAAACAAGTTATGGACAGGGTCAATTTGAAAGAGAAAATAAAAAATCATGGAGAGGTAGATATGACTTTCATTTAAGAAACAGAAATTATAATCAAACATATAGAAAAAATGATGAACAAAACTTGGACAGTAGGAAAAAAATTAATCGAGAAGACACACGAGCCAGTCAGCTATTAATAGCCAAGGACGACTTAAATTTTATCCTGTGTATGTCAACAACAAAAAATGCATGTGTATACGGGACTCAGGCTGCACAACAATTGTAGCACACAGCAAGATAGTAGAAAAAGAAGATTATGATGGCAAAACAGACACACTAACGATGGGCGATGGAACAAAAATAGATTGCCCAACTGCTATACTCAACATCAACACACCCTGGTTTCATGGTGAAGTTAGAGCAAGAGTTCTGAAAGATGCAATTTGCGACCTAATTATAGGCAACATTGAAGGTGTTGTTGATTATAGAGATGAAATGTATAAAGAATGGCACGACAACAATACTCAAATATGTGCTAGCTTACAAACCATAGCCTCAATGAAAAGAAAAGAAGAATTAGACATTGAAGTTGAAGACAACATAGTCTTAGGAAATCAACGTATATCAAAACAAAACTTCAAGAAACTTCAAGGAGAAGGCAAAACAATACATGAAATACAAATGAAACTCAGCAAAGAAGAAATAAAAACAGAAAAATCAAACTCTGGTAATATTGTGACCACTATTGTTAATCATAGACATGGCAGAAGAGATGAATATTGGAATCACAGAAATAGTAATAATGAGTCTGAGACCATTAAAGTAAAATCATCTACAGTAGGAAGATTAATTGGTCGTAGAGGATACAGAATCAGAAACATTAAAGCAGACAGTAACTGTCAGATAAAAATTTATCATGATTGTGACTCATCTAATCAAAGTTTTGTTAAACTATCTGGAAGCAAACATGCTATCTCAAAAGCCACAGACATATTCAAGATGCTGAACTTGATATTGTCAACAGAAACACTGATATTTGTGATTAGTGAATTACTGAACCTTTAAGAGACTGATGAAGCATTGAAGAACAATTATTTTGAATTAATACCTGTTGTAAAGTTATTTTTATAACATAATTTTTCCGTGGATTAATTTTGTATTCAATGTTATACATTATTTCAGCTAAGAGCAGATTAAATTACTTTGTATCCATAAAGGAACATTTGAGATCACCGAATATTATAAATTAAAGAAAATATTTATATGTCGTAAAGTTGATTCAAAATAGCAATGAATTAAATATAGTATAGTATGGACAAGCATAACTGATGATTATATGCATTAGTCAGATTTTAAAATATTTTTTTCGACTTGTAAAAACAATGTTCATTGTGCATTTTATGCTTAATATTTCTAGCTATAATTAGACTGGAAAAACAGAAATTGTATTGGTGAGACAGCTGAAGCGTGACAATCCATGAACGCCTCTGTAATGTTAAACTTTTGTTGTGAGTGTTAAAGACAATGCTAGTTTCAAATTGCTATCTAATTTTTTTGTTATGCCCCAAAAATGTTTTTTGGCAAAACATTTTTTTTTGAAGGGGTGGGTGGATGTCACGTGAGAAAGGTGGTGTGTCAGGGTCAAAAGGAGGCCAGTAAAAAAAGTCACGAGTGTGTGGTCACGAGAAGAAGACAGAGAAAAAACACGAGGAGTTGAGGAGCCAGGGAGACATTGGCTGTACTGTGTTCTGAGAGAGTGAGAAATGAAGAGTTGAGAGACAGAGATATAACTAGTAGAATCTAGAAGAATAAGAAACATTGTCGCATACTGTAAAATAAGTGTACATATTTCCTATTGCATTATTAAAGAGCATTTTTCCTGGACTTGATTTATGAATTGAATTATTGTGTGAAAGAGAATACTGTTAGACAAGCCCACAAAGAAGCACAAATGAGGTCAATCACGAGAAAGTGAGAAAACGGGGACTTCGGCCTATTACATTAAATTGGTGTCAGAACCGGTCATCCTGTTACAATTAGCCGAAATGTCTACTATTATGGTATTAGTTCATAATAAAGCTTAAATTTAGTGTCTTCTTACACAAATAGTTTGTGTAATTTGTTTTGTTTTTTTTCATACTGACTTCCTTTTTTAGGCTAAGAATGGTTATTTTATGCATCCAAAAGACGGTCTTGAGTTAAACACTATATTTACCTCTAGTTTAGTACTATTGTTTTTATAATAAAGTATAGGAAAATTGCGTCTTCAAAAAAAAGTGTAAAAACTACCAAAAAAGTTCGCAAATCGAGCGATAACACAAGTGCGGGTAACAGCCGCCATTGCCGGAAGTGGAATACATCATTTTTCAAGCAAAGAAGAGCTTTTATTTTCCATGATCTCATTTCTATCGAGAGTGCTATCTAGGGACGCTTTACGGCGCTTTGGTAATAGCGGTCAGGAGCACATTACAATGCTTTAACACATTAAGAGTTAAAAAGTCTAATGGGACACTCTAAGCAATAAAATTAACTCAAAAATGCAACTTGCAGATATATATGCGATTGGCACAAACGTGGCCAGGCGAGATCGCCAATGTATCTGCCCTTGGCAGGGAAAGAGTTAAAATGTTCAAGTATATTATGGTCTTACCCAATCCTACAAAGACTTATCAGTACACTTACTTGTAATTTCATCAACTGACATATCTGTATCTATCCGCTCATCATAGTTTTTATTTGCTGTACCACACCAGTAAGACTTCTGCACAAAAAAGTACCACTTACGTGGTATACCATATTCACCTAGATCAAAATAAACAGCAAACATTATTTTTTTAATACTTTTGAAGAAACGCATTGCTATTTTTTTTTGTCTAAGATTACTATGATAAAATGAAAAGTGACTTTTCATCATTGTTGACAGAAGTAAGAATGTTTACATACAACATAAGAAAATCTGACCTGGAAACACAGCTTCGATGTACCAGGTAATGAGAAGGTAAATAAGAGAATCCAGAAATAGCATCCCTATACATGTCCTGAGATTAAAGCTGTCATCAACCATAGGGCTCTCTCCAATGTTATTCCACTGAGCACCTATAGCCTGCTCTTCATACTGTGAGAAATAGCTACAGGCATAACCCATGGCTATGTTGGACGATAGACTCTGAAATGTAAGGCAAAACTTTGGTTGATACATCAAAACTTTGGTTGATTTCATCAGAACTTTGGTTGATTACTTCAGAACTTTGGTTGATTACTTCAGAACTTTAGTTGATTTCCTCAAAACTTTGTTTGATTACATCAAATCATTGGTTGATAACATTAAAACTTTGGTTGATTACTTCAAAACTTTGGTTGATTACTTCAGAACTTTAGTTGATTTCATCAAAACTTTGTTTGATTACATCAAATCTTTGGTTGATAACATTAAAACTTTGGTTGATTACTTCAAAACTTTGGTTGATTACTTCAGAACTTTAGTTGATTTCATCAAAACTTTGGTTGATTACATCAAAAATTTGGTTGATTACACCAAAACTTTGGTTGATTACATCAAAACTTTGGTTGAGAACATTAAAAGTTTGGTTGATTACTTCGAAACTTTGGTTGAATACATCAGAACTTTGGTTGATTACATTAAAACTTTGGTTGATTACATCAAATCTTTGGTTGATTGCATTAAAACTTTGGTTGATTACTTCAAAACTTTGAAAAATCTTTTAGAAGTTACACAAAACATTTGATACAACATTAGAAAGTACTCTAAACTGCTAGGCTACAACAACATGAAAGTAAAACTTACAGCCAGAATTCTCTCACTTGTGGATATGACATCTTCAAACTGAACCAGTTGTGTGTAGGGCAGATATAGCACAAAGTAGATGAACCCGCCACACACGGCTGCCAGGTTGGCCTTGTTGAAGAAGACGGAGATGAGGAAACACTGGCTGATGGTGGACACGGTGAATCCCAGCATGAAGACAAATACGACTGATGGGTCGGAGTACTCTAGGACCTTTCCTGCCTAAAAGGAGGTCATAATAGGGAATTATATTGGGTTACATGACATGACATTGGGTTACATTACATTACATTGAGTTACATGACATTACATTGGGTTACATGATATTACATTGGGTTACATGACATAACATTGGGTTACATGACATAACATTGGGTTACATGACATTACATTGGGTTACATGACATTACATTGGGTTACATGACATTTCATTGGGTTACATGACATTACATTGGGTTACATGACATTTCATTGGGTTACATGACATTACATTGGGTTTCATAATATTACATTACATTGGGTTATATGACATTGCATTGAGTTACATGACATTACATTGAGTTACATGACATTACATTGAGTAACATGACATTACAGTGGGTTACATGACATAACATTGGGTTACATGACATTACATTGGGTTACATGACATTACATTGGGTTATATTACATTACACTGAGTTACATGACATTACATTGGGTTACATGACATTACATTGAGTTACATGACATTACATTGAGTTACATGACATTACATTGGGTTACATGACATTACATTGGGTTACATGACATTACATTGGGTTAGATGACATTACATTGAGTTACATGACATTACATTGGTTTACATGACATTACATTGAGTAACATGACAATACATTGAGTTACATGACATAACATTGGGTTACATGACATTACATTGGGTTACATGACATTACATTGGGTTACATGTGTTACATTGAGTTACGTGACATTACATTGAGTTACATGACATAACATTGGGTTACATGACATTTCATTGGGTTATATGACATTACATTGGGTTACATGACATAACATTGGGTTACCTGACATTACATTGAGTTTCATGACATTTCATTGCATTTCATTTGATTACCTAATGCCTTATGGCACCACATAGCTTTAAATGAGATATCTTGGCATTACATGGCATTAAATTGGATTAGATACAATGATGTCATGGGAGTGGCAACAGGAGGAGTGGGATATTTGAATGGTGTGCTAGCATTGGGATGTAGGGGAGAGGGTGTTGAGGGTGTATGATATGAGGGGGCGGGGGGTTGCTAGGTAGAGAAAGTAGAGAATGAAGCACTGTTGTGGAAGTGGAGTAATTGGATTAATGTGAGTTAGATTCTTGGAACAAGGTGGTAGAAATGGGGATACAAAGGTGAGGTGCGGTGAGCTGGTTCCTGTGAGGATTGGAGTACTGTGAGTGGAGTGCTATGAGTGGAGTGCTATGAATGGAGTGCTGTGAGTGGATTGATGTGAGTGGAGTGCTATGAGATGAGCGCTGTGAGTGAAATGTTGTGAGTGGAGTGATGGGAGTGGAGTGATGGGAGTGGAGTGATGGGAGTGGAGTGATGTGAGTGGAGTTTTGTGAGGGGGGGGATTGATAGGAATGTGTTGAGAGTGGAGTGCTATGATTTGGGCATCGGTAACTGTGGACTTACAAAGGTTGGGTGAAATTCTTACCTTTAATACAATGACAAAGATAATGACTGTAATGAGCATCATGACAAAGGAGTTGATAAACCAGGCCAACCAATGGACACCATTACCTAGTCCCATGATCTTCATCACTTCCTTCAGCCTCTCTTCCTTCTCATACACAATACCTGGGTATACAAGACACACATGGGTTAACTGGGTATACAAGACACACATGAGTTAACACAGTACCTGGGTATACAAGACACACATGGGTTAACACAGTACCTCGAGGTACAAGACACAAGTGAGTTAACACAGTACCTGGGGGTACAAGACACACAAGAGTTAACACAGTACCTGGGGGTACAAGAGACACACGGGTAAACACAGTACCAGGGTTTACAAGAGACACATGGGTTAATACAACAGAACTTTGACTGGCTATACATTTACCTTTAATGATCATGGCCACAGTGTATATCCATGAAATGACCATGAAGAGTGGCAGACTGCGAGAGATGGCAAACACAAACCTGAAAACACATAACCCTTCCATTACACAGCCATCAAGTGTCAATGTTAGATCTTATTTTGGTAAACAAGACTTCATTAGGGATGACCTTGAACTGTTAACTCTTAAAGCCCCAGTAGGATTTCAATAAACTTTCGCCTTATTCCCGTAAGGATTTCCCATATTGCGATCAACTGGTTACGAAATTTAAAAAATTGAGTAAAATGTATTTATATTATTATTGTCATACTGACTTCATTTTTTAGGCTAAGAATGGTTTTTTTACGCATCCAAAACACTGCCTTGAGTTAAATACTATATTTACTTTTAGTTTAGTAGTATTATTTTATAATAAAGTATAGGAAAATCACATCTTCAAAAAGAAAAACATAAAAACTACCAAAAAACTTTGCAAAGCGAGCAATAACACTTGCGCAGGCAACGGCCGCCATTGCCAGAAGTGGAATACATCATTTTTCAAGCATTGAAGAGTTTTTACTTTTTGTGATTTCATTTCTAAAGAGAGTTCTATAGTACCACGCTTCGGTAATAGCGGATAGGCGCAGATTACCCCGCTTTGGGGCTTTAAGAGTTAAAAAACAACTGGTCTTTATAAAAGACAAGCTTTAAATATTGCACTATGAATTTAGATAGACTAACTAGAGAATTATAGATAAAGTCTCTAATCTTAGTTGAGTTGGTTTAATTATCTATTAGGATAACTATGCTATCAGTATATTTAACCAATATGTCATATTCAAAAAGGCTTTGAGCTAATTCCAGAATAAAAGAATGCCGTCAGTGTAATTGGTGTGATTGGTACAAAATAATGTCATGAGTATCATTAGTATATATTCTGAATGTCATTGTGTGATTGGTACAAAATGTCATGAGTGTCATTAGTATATATCCAGAATGTCATTGGTGTGATTGGTACAAAATAATGTCATGAGTATCATTAGTATGTATCCAGAATGTCATTGGTGTGATTGGTACAACTAATGTCATCAGTGTCATTAGTATATATCCAGAATGTCATTGTGTGATTGGTACAAAATGTCATGAGTGTCATTAGTATATATCCAGAATGTCATTGGTGTGATTGGTACAAAATAATGTCATGAGTATCATTAGCATATATCCAGAATGACATGGTGTGATTGGTACAACTAATGTCATCAGTGTCATTAGTATATATCCAGAATGTCATTGGTGTGATTGGTACAAAATGTCATGAGTGTCATTAGTATATATCCAGAATGTCATTGGTGTGATTGGTACAACTAATGTTATCAGTGTCATTAGTATATATCCAGAATGCCATTGGTGTGATTGGTACAACTAATGTCATGAGTGTCATTAGTATATATTCAGAATGTCATTGGTGTGATTGGTACAAAATGTCATGAGTGTCATTAGTATATATTCAGAATGTCATTGGTGTGATTGGTACAACTAATGTCATGAGTGTCATTAGTATATATCCAGAATGCCATTGGTGTGATTGGTACAAAATGTCATGAGTGTCATTAGTATATATTCAGAATGTCATTGGTGTGATTGGTACAACTAATGTCTCGAGTGTCATTAGTATATATCCAGAATGTCATTGGTGTGATTGGTACAACTAATGTCATCAGTGTCATTAGTATATATTCAGAATGTCATTGGTGTGATTGGTACAAAATGTCATGAGTATCATTAGTATATATCCAGAATGTCATTGGTGTGATTGGTACAAAATGTCATGAGTGTCATTAGTATATATCCAGAATGCCATTGGTGTGATTGGTACAACTAATGTCATTAGTGTCATTAGTATATATCCAGAATGTCATTGGTGTGATTGGTACAACTAATGTCATCAACAGGTAATTTATGAGATGTGACAATGGTGAGCTCACTTGTCGTAGATGTAACAGCCATATGGCATCTGTTGGGTGTAGATGCCTGGTTCCTGTGTGACATTCGTGTGCAGACGTATGATGGCATGGTCAACCATGTCCTGGATGTAGATGAAACCAAAGACCCAGTACTTCAAAGCATTCAAATAAGCTCGACTTCCTGGTCGCCAGTATCTGTAGCATTTATAGCATCATTTAAATAACAACTAGCTGAAGTATTTATAGCATCATTTAAATAACAACTTTCTGTAGCATTTATAGCATCATTTAAATAACAACTATCTAAAGTATTTATAGCAATGTTTTAAATAAAAAGAATATGTAGTATTTATGGTATCATTTATATCTCAAGTTTCTGTATCATTATAACATCATTCATATCTTAGGTACATGTAGTTTTTATAGCATAATTTTTCATGTAGTTATACCCTGATTTAAATCCCTGTAGTACGTATAGCATGAACACCAATACAAATTTTTTTCTAATGTACAAAAACAATTCTATTCTCAAGCTCTGTTTCATATCTAGATAAACATTTATTTTTTGTGTTAATATTGTGTAAGATTCTAATAAATATTATTATGTTAGAAGGGTAAAGGGCCGTCCATAAAGTACCGCACACTATTTTTGACAATTTTTAACTCCCCCCTCCCGCATGTCACAAACTGTCACTAATCTCGGACCCCCCCCCTGAAGTACGTCACACTTTCGAAAAATATATTTTTTTATTTTAAATTAAAATAATTAAAATTTAGCATAAAACACTGTGACGTAACACATGGCCGGACACCCCCCTCCCCCTGTTACAAACTGTCACACTTTCTTACACCACCTCCCTCCCTCTCTGGAGCGTGACATACTTTATGGACGGCCCCTAAGTTAACAAGTACCAGGGGAAATAATTTCAAGGGGGAAGCAAGCAAGTTAAATAATCAGTAACAGGACCAAAGCATGCAGATACGTGAGCTCAAAGCTGTATGACATGGTAAGACATGCAACGTTGTGTCAGTGCTGTCATCAACCTCTCTTCTACTCTTATCTGATGGTCAGAGATGCCTAATAAGATTTAAGTGTTTTCCTCATGTCTTACTTGTCCATGATTCTCTTGGTGCTGTCCACTCTGTCAGTGTCCATGCGGATTCTGTACTTGACCACTGTTGGTAGGTCCGTCGTGTTAGTGTCAATATTGTCAAAGACAATGGCTGTAACAAATAGTAAGCAAGGTATAATGGCAGACAGACACAAACAATGTCCATGGTTACCAGTGGGACAAGTCAAATAATCTCAAATCTATACTTATCATATATTAAGTGCCACGCTTTGACTTATCTCATATCCATGCCAATCTTTGACTTATCCCACATCCACCACTAAACTTTGACTTATCACATATCCATGCAAATCTTTGACTTTTTTTACTTATCCCATATCCATGCAAATCTTTGACTTTTTTTACTTATCCCATATCCATGCCAATCTTTGACTTATCCCACATCCACCACTAAACTTTGACTTATCCCATATCCATGCCAATCTTTGACTTATCCCACATCCACCACCAAACTTTGACTTATCCCACATCCACCACCAAACTTTGACTTATCCCACATCCACCACCAAACTTTGACTTATCCTGTAGGAACAAATTTTTTCCTGGCACGCCATGCAGTATCGACACAAAAGAACTCACTTGTTGGTGATACGTTTAGTGCTATCCACATGTTCTGAGACCATCCGTATTCTATACGTGACTAAACTGGGCATGTCCCTGGCACCAGGGGCAATGTTGTCAAAGACAACAGCTGTAAAATAACAAGGGGACTGTAGCCACCTGCCTGCTATAGCTGCATTCTTTTACTTGATGGAAAGCTTAATTCAAGGCTACATCTTATACAACAGAAGTTAAAAGAGCAGGTCATATTGACCTGACAACAGAGCCGGTCATGTTGACCTGACAACAGAGCCGGTCATGTTGACCTGACAACAGTGCCGGTCACATTGACCTGACAACAGAGCTGGTCATGTTAACCTGACAACAGAGCCGATCATGTTGACCTGACAACAGAGCCAGACACGTTGACCTGACAACAGAGCAGGTCACATTGACCTGACAACAGAGCCGATCATGTTAACCTGACAATTGAGCCAGTCACGTTGACCTGACAACACAGCCGGTCACATTGACCTGACAATAGAGCCGGTCACATTGACCTGACAACAGAGCCGATCATGTTAACCTGACAATTGAGCCAGTCACGTTGACCTGACAACACAGCCGGTCACATTGACCTGACAATAGAGCCGGTCACATTGACCTGACAACAGAGTCGGTCACATTGACCTGACAACAGAGCTGGTCACATTGACCTGACAACAGAGCCGGTCATGTTGACCTGACAAAAGAGCCGGTCACATTGACCTGACAACAGAGCTGGTCATGTTAACCTGACAACAGAACCGGTCACGTTGACCTGACAACAGAGCCGGTCACATTGACCTGACAACAGAGCCGGTCACATTGACCTGACAACAGAGCCGGTCATGTTGACCTGACAACAGAGCTGGTCACATTGACCTGACAACAGAGCCAGTCACGTTGACCTGACAACACTACAGGTGGTCTCAGACATGACCCAAAGTTTTGAAGCTTTTAATCCACGCTAAAAATGGAATTGGACCAGGAGTCATGACAAATATAGGTGATGGCTTCGGAAGAAGATGAATTATTTGGGGGGTATATGCCCAAGGGGGATCTGTTAAATAAAAAGGATTATTTAGAAAATTATTGATATACCTGACCAGAACGTGTTATTTCCAATATGAGACAGACTGGCCTCTACCATTGATGCTACATCTGGGTAACCCACAAACTTGTCCAATTCAACGCACTGGAAGATATGTGGGCAACATTCATTATTGTGTAACTAAAAATTTGCTTTACATATTACTGCATAACTTATAATTAAATAATTAAGTCATGTATAGCAAAGTCCTGTATTATACTAAGTCATGTTTAACTATGTCATGTATATTTAAGTCCTGTATAAGTACAACTAAGTCATGTTTAACTATGTCATGTATATTTAAGTCCTGTATAACTAAGTCCTGTGTAACTAAAATTTCTGTAAATGAGACCCATGTATCTAGTATCTGTATAACTGAGACCCATTTGGCAAAATAAAAAATTTTCAGCCAGCTGTTAAGCAAAAATAAGATTAATATGGCACATACCTCATAGTACGGGATGATGTCATTGAGGAGATTACGTGTGTTGTTGAGGGCATCCACCCAGTCGTATGTGTTGTTTAGACCATTCAGTGCAATAAAATTGGCTACAGCGTCACAGACAGATTCGTTGATTAGTGCCAGGAATGGTGAGATGTTGGCAGGCAGCAAGTTAGGGGAAACACTGCTAAGGTTCTTCAGGGTGTAAATTGTGTTTTTACAGGCAGGACTGCTGACAAAATCCTGTGTGGAGATATGCAAGAAAGTTACAGTTAGGACTACTGACAAAATCCTGTGAGGAGAGATGGCAAGGAAGTTACAGTTAGGACTACTGACAAAATCATATGTGGAGAGATGGCAAGGAAGTTACAGCTAGGACTAATGACAAAATCTTGTGTGGAGAGATGGCAAGGAAGTTTTGGTATGAGGAACACACGTGTCATTTGCTTCACAAAACAATACAAATCAAGGAAAATAACTCTGTTCTAATCCCTCAGGATTGGCGAAATAATAATTGTTAAGAATAGTGATATTTGATTTAGCAAATTAGTTTTACACAATTATTGGCTGGAATTGCTTTATAAAATCAATCAACTAATTTGAATAAATTCATCAATATCATGTGACACTTGTCAGCCAACTCATCAATGTCATGTGACACATGTCAGTCAACCAATCAGATCAATGAGAAAATACTTTGGGACAGTATTGGAAACGAATTGCCTCTCATTTTCCAGGTTTTAGATTGTCCCATAACAAACACTGAAGCAACATAACAGCAAAATCTCACAATGCATATTATTATTTTTTTTAAATATGCATGCATTATGAATTGCACTAAAGTGAAAGAAATTGGTTTTTTTTTGTTTTTTTGTAATTTCTGTTGTTTTTTTTTTTGTCTAATTATGTAAGGAAAAAATATATGAATTTTTAATATAAATATGACTGTCAAATCTTTTTAAAAAAATTAAACAAAATAATCAAAAATTGCTTAAAATTTCATCATGAAATGACTTCTATTGAATAAAACTCAACCTATCCATATTTTCTGTGGCTATTTTTTAAAAATATCCACAGTTTTATTTAAGCAGGTTATTTTAAGAAATTTTGTCTTCATTTTTTTTCTACATTAATAAAGAGTCTTTCAAAATACATTTCATATCTTTCTTTTTAAAATTTTTGTTTTCAACATTTTTATCAAGTTATACGAGCAAATTCCATTTGAGGTGTTTAAACTTTTTATCCAGGAAAAATAATAAAAAGTCAATCTGAGCTCCCATTGGCTAATCTTTATTTAACAAAGTAGATGCTGTAAAACACCAGCTGACCATTGTTTACACAAAAACTAATGAAAACATGACCCAGCGACCCACAATAGGTTACCAGGAGTAGAGAGAAAGTCTTTAAATATGGGTTTAGTTTGAAGAATGGTCAACTTTGATTACTTGATTCAATTTACCCAGCTTTAACTTTGTAACAGATAAACAGCTGATCATATGCCTGTTAACAAGACATGAAACACATAAAACAATCTATGGGGTAGAGTGACCTTTGTAACAGCCTGTTGTTGTTAAAAGTTACTAGATCAGAGATTCTCAAATTATGGAATGTGACCTTAAATAGGGTACCTGATATCAGTAGTGTTACCCACTGCAACAATCAACTTAGAGGAGATAAGTTGTTGTTTTTGTTAATTTTTAAATTTTGTTTATAAAGGCATCACAAAGTTTGAGTTACAACTTTATTTTTGGCACTAAATGTGTCATTAATTACAATTAACTTCAAAATACTTTAAACATTTAGATACAGCAGTCTCTTTATATGGTTGTAGGGGGTTCTAATATTTCCATTAGACCTTTCTTAGGGCTTAGTAGACTTGGCAGCGCCCATCTCCACTCCAAGTCAGCATTGGACTTTACATTAGCAATAGTCATACACTTTTATTGTGGCTTAACATGGGTTAGATCCAACAAACCTCAGCTTGTGGGGTGAGCCACCTACTGACTTCACTATCCAGCCGCCAAAACACTATTTTCCAAATACATTGTCTTCAAAATAAAAACTGGGATGATTTTAAAAACTGACATTGGATTCTAAATATTTGTCCTAGTGATTTGGATGATTACTGAAAACTAGGGGTGTTATCGATTAAATTAAATTTAATAGTTAACTTTTGAAAAATTACCGATTAATTAATCGATAACTTTGTTAAAGCTAAAAATAAAGATTATGACGTCATTAAACTGAAAATTTCAAGGGAAGTAATAAAAACAGGCAATTGTTTTTTGTTGATTTTTTTTTGTTTTATTGAGTTATTTTTAAGACATAGCAATAAAAATAAGTTAAATCAGGTATTAAAGTTTAGGCACTTGGATGACAATTTCAAATTAATTTTAAAATATAAAAGTAATACAGCTGTATAGAAATTGTTTGATGATTAACAAAAACATAAAAATCATCTTTTTATCCCAAGTGGTACAAAAGTTATGTTTTTTAAAAACCTCATAATTATTTTTGTCACTATGTTGTTTTCCTTCACGTTTTGTGCCCTTTTAGGGCATTTTTTTTTAAAATGTGCATAACTTAAGTATTTAATTTAATTTAATTTAAAAAATATAATATTGTTAGGAGATAATATTAAATATAAGTAGTTCAATATAATGTCAAAGAATTTAAAATTTTGTTATTATTAATTAAGTAAAAAGAATTATTTTTATATCATTGTCCATATAAAACAGGTTATTTTAAAGTGTACATTTTCGATTCATTATTTTTAAATGGAGAAATTTGTACGTAAAAACAAAAGTATTATTAATTATTAATAATTAATTATTTATTAAAAATCGGAAAATTTTAAAAACAAAAAATTTCTTTAATTTTAATCGCTATTTTATCGATTAAATAATTTTAATCGGTAAAAATTTTAACGATTAAACGAGAAATTAATCGGTAATTTCCGCAGCCCTACTGAAAACCTTACTTCAGTGATCCTAACATGAGCTTTCCCTGATAGGTTAAATGTCCATTTGGGAAAACTACCTGTCAGTGACCCTAACATAAACTTACCCTGATAGGTTGAATGTCCTCCTTTAAGAAACGTTCAATCTGTGGCAGCAAGGCTTGTAGCTCTATGGTAAAGTTCATGAAGCTCAGAATGGAGTCAAAGGTTCGAGAAGACTGAAACATTCAATTCATGAACTTATTTGATACACTGCGAGTGGCCATCTCATTTCTGCAGCTATGTCAAACATTATTGTAAAGATATTACTTTATAATGACAGTGAGGATGCAATTTTCTTAAATGAAATTTTGTGTTGGTTAACTACAGAATAAATATTTAACTATACAAGTAAGGCAAATATTTTCTGCCAGGGAACGAAAGTTTTGCACAAGAAGCTAGATGAAAATAAATGTCACAAGCAGGAAGAAACAGTTGTTCCCCAGTAGCCCTACCTCTTTAATGATTTTCCTGGCAGCTACAGAATCTGGAGCATAGGGGATGTAGCCCAGGACGATGGGCTTCAGCTGACGCCATAAAACTCGGGTGAATTGTTGCAGCTCAAAGTTGGCAAAAAATGCAGCACATTTAGGAGCTGGGGGTGTGACACCAATCAAGAATTACATGATAGTCTTTACAACAGTTTCAAGTCAAATTTAAATTAACCGAAATAAATGCCCTTGATATTCTCACTTTGACGATGAACAACATTAATTAATTTTAAAGAGTGCTGTCCAAAACTAAAAAAAAATACAGCCAGCAGTTTAAAAATGTTTAAGCTGAAGGATGAGCCACAGACTAATTCCATCTTCCAACTTTTATATAAGCAATCCCCAGCTTGTTTTGTCTTTTAG
This sequence comes from Radix auricularia, assembly GCA_002072015.1. NCBI lineage: Eukaryota > Metazoa > Mollusca > Gastropoda > Lymnaeidae > Radix > Radix auricularia. The sequence continues at coordinate 21,253 of MUZC01000965.1, read as the reverse complement.
AAACTGACACTTAAAGAATATAATAGCAAAACATAACTGCAAACATTTTTTTCAATAGAAACACACGAGTGCTAATTTTTTTATTAAAAATGGCAAGATAAAATTGTTTCTAAATATATTAAGAATTAATAAGATTAAACAAAAATGTATAATACTAACTATATTTAACTCTTAATGTGTCAAAGCGCGATAATGTGCCATTTACCTTTTTTTACCAAAGCATGATAATGCGCGACTCGATAGAACTCTTTTTAGAAACGAAATTACAGAAAATAAAAACTCTTCAGTGCGTAATAAACTATGGTTTCGACTTCCGCAATGGCGGCTGTTTCCCTCGATAGTGTTATTGCTCGATTCGCAAAGTTTTTTTGTAGTTTTACAGGTTTTTTTCTAAGATACAATTTTGCTATACTTTATTACTAAAATAATAGTACTAAACTACAGGTAAAAATTGTTTTAAACTCAATACAGTCTTTTGGATACATAAAATAACCATTCTTATCCTAAAAGATAAAGTCAGCATGACAATAATAATATAAATGGATTTTATGCAATTTGTTTAAATTTCATAACCAGTTGATCGCAGTTTGGGAAATTCTTTCGGCACTGAGGCGGAAGTTTTCCAAAAACCTTAAGGCACATTAAGAGTTAATTTGTTCTAGAGTTTTAATCTAAAGTTTAGGGCACCATGTATTTGAAATGTTCAATGTAAACTGTATATGTTGTCTTAATCTCTGCATACAGTATCCCTGAGATGTGTGAGCTGAAATATTTTTTCTCTTTGCCCTCAGACATTTAACTTTTGAGACATTTAATCTTTCAGACAATTTACTTTTGAGACATGTTAGCTTTCAGACATTTTACTTTTGAGACATGTTAGCTTTCAGACATTCTACTTTTGAGACATGTTAGTTTTCAGACATTCTACTTTTGAGACATGTTAGCTTTCAGACATTTTACTTTTGAGACACATTAGATTTTTAGACATAATAATTTTAAGACATGTTAGCTTTAGCAAACGAAAGGCTCAAGACAAGTAAATTTTGAATCCTGTCAGTTTTAAGCTGTTCACGCTGCACAGAATGAAACAATAAACGTGACCTACTTAAGCCTGCTTCCTCATTAGCTTTCTTGGCTTTTTCAAACTGGCTTTGAGCCATGCCTCCTCTGTTGGCTTGGTTCTGCTGGTTGAGTTGATTCTGTAACTTCTGCTGGCTGTCTGTGTCCAGGTTAAAGATCTGCTTGTCACCACCACAAATGAATCGCCCCAGGCGTGACTGTAAGCTGCTGTTGGCTGTGACAGAGCCCGACACATTGGACGCAATGTCTGAGGCAGCATTTGACAGGTCAGTGAAGATAAATCTCAGACTTGAGAGCTGAGACAGCTGTGACACATGAGGAAAACATTCAGGAATTGATTGAAAACAGAGATTTAAGAAATAAGTTTTGTTAACGTGTCATCAAAATGTGCCTGTTTCAATGCTACCAAAGTTTGATTTCATCCATTGTTGACTTTTCAGTTTAAAGTCTTAGATTCTAACAACTACCCCTCCCCTCACAAAAATCCACCCCAAACCACTTTTATTTTTTTACTTCAAGTCAAATCAACTTTTGAAGATTTTTCGATATAATTCTAAGACCAGATTTTTGGTGGCTAATAAAGATATTTTGCCTAAAGTTTTTGTTTGGCTTATTAGGGCCCAGATTAAATATTTTCTTCTATTTCTTTCTAGATTTCAATTTGCTGCAGCTGTAAACAAATACTTTAATCTCCCCTTATATCCTAACAATAAAAAAAATATAAATCCTTTATATACAAGACATAACTATAAAGATGTGCATTATAATATGCAGCGCAAGACAACCCGAAAATACAAAATTTTAGTTATGTCTCATAAAACATGTTTAATATAATGCACACCTATTTTGAATATATTTTTTTTTAAGTATTATCAACATATTACGCACCACGACACTCTATCTCAAAAATTAACATGATGCATAGAGATAAATAAAATAATCTAAAAATTCAATAATTTAATTACAGCACATTCGATGGATCTGAAACTTTGGTACATTATTTTTATCATCTGCACCTGTCTGCCTTAAAAAATCAACAACATTCCATTAACTTACATCTTGAAAAATCCGTGCTATGGCTGCCAAATTGTTTAGACCCAAACTGGGGACATTACCTGTGACATCTTGGGCGATATTCTGTGCCTGTCCAATGGATCAAGTTAAAATCATGTGTCAGTGTTTAATAGTACATCCTAGTGTTTTACCTTGCCATAGCAATTGTAAATATGTGAGTAAATTTTTATTCTGAGTAAAATCACAAATATCTTATGTCAGACTGATGTAATACAAGAATTTAGTAAGTCAGAGAGTTGTAAAGTAGGTCTAAATTGTGTTTTGAGATAGTAATATTAGTAGTACAGGAGAAGGGAACATTCAACTTTCTCAATAAAAAAATAGTTTTTTGTGGAATTTTTGTGTACATATTTAGTATTAGTGCGTTTGAATATTTTTTTTTACATTTGTAATATAGGTAAGGTGGAAAATTTGTGTACAAATGGTGTGGTGGAACATGCATGTACATAAGTGTGGTGAAACATGTTTTTAACAAACGTAGCATTGGTGTTGTTAAATATTTTTGTACAAATCTAGCATTAGTATTCTTAAACATTTGTGTACAGATCAACATTGGCTTAAATCTATGCTCTATCTACCATGCTGGCTAGCTCAGTCCTGTTTAGATCCCGGTTAATCTCAGTGGCTAAAGCTGTGACATTTGATAAGCTCATGTTACAAAGTTGAGACTGTAGATCTTTGGCATCGTCCTGATTTTTGAAGTTAAAGAACTCCAGCAACACCTCATAACAACAAACAAAAAAAGAAAGAAATTAAAAACCATACACTCAGACCTCTATAAGTCAAACTTCCCTAAGTTGAATTGTTAGGTTAGTCAAATTTCTTTTCTGGTCCCTTTGAGTTTGACTTAGAGAGGTCCAACTTTATTTAGACATTTATAATTACAACATAATAGTCTTTAGGTTGCTGTAGTTACAACATTATAGTTACAGTTCTAACAAAATATTGTTGCTACAGTAATTACTCAGGTTTTTTTTACATATCAAACAAAACAGTGTGTATTGTTGCTACATATAAAAGTAAATGAATAATTTTACCAAAATTTTAACTGTAGCCACTTAACTATCTGATTTTTTAATTTAGAAATATTTTGTGAGTTGGTAGCCATCCAGCGGATGCCAGCTCTGAGGAAACCTTCCAGTGAGGGTTACACCCTAGGTAGGTCATTGATGATCCCCCACATTGCGGCGGTCTTTACCATAGAGACTTGTAAGCTTTGCCGGGGTGGCGCCAAAGTAATAGCGAGGTAAAGTAGGAAAAATTCCTGGATGCCCAGGTGGCCACCTCTAGAAGCAGGGGGGGGTGGTCTCAGCTTTTTTGTCCCCTAGGGTGCCAGAGAGCTGAAGGGGTTTTGCGGGAAGCCCCATGAAGAGCGCAGGCATGGGACTGCTGATTTCCTTCCACATGTAGGATCATCTAGACTCAAGGTAAGCTAATTTATTATATTATATCAGACTTTGACAAGAAAATATCTAGAGTCCTGTTTAACATTTCCTGAATTCAGGTTTCATAATATATTTAAGGATCACCAATTACAACTGCTTGTAGGTTTGTTATTTTTTTTCTTTGTTGTTTTTGTTAGAACCTGCGCCTATATTGAGGATACACTGATCATAAAACAATGTAAGAATCCCTCACCTGGTCACTACATGTTATGTTAAGTAATGAGCTGACCACCGATGAATTTGTCATCGTAGTGTTGCCCAGCCTCATGAGATCACTGGCCACAGACAGCAAGTCCTCCAGGTTGGTCCTGTTGGCATCAGTGAAGGCTGAGAAAACCTGGAGAAGAGACAGACAGTCCCAGAGACAGACTTAGAAAACAGACAGTCTCGTTCAGATTTAATAATAATATAGACAACATACAGAGGAGACAGACAGTCCCAGAGACAGACTTAGAAAACAGACAGTCCCAGAGACAGACTTAGAAAACAGACAGTCCCAGAGACAGACTTAGAAAACAGACAGTCTCGTTCAGATTTTAAAATCATATAGACAACATACAGACTTATTGAATAATAATCAGATAGGCAGCATAAAAAATTATTAAATAATTAACATTCTAATCTCTTTATGATATAGAAAACATTCAGATTTATTAAACAATAAGACATACAACATGCAGCTATATGAATTATTTAGACATCATACCGTTTATTAAAATAAGCTGAACACACATACAGACTTTAAAAATTAATTAAAGGGAAATTTGATTTTTTAAAGTATTTTTTTAAAGTATTTAACTTATCATTTTTTTTACTACTTTTGGTTTGATAGGTTCAACATGTGAAACACAGCTACATTTTTTTCTGGCTATAATCCACACTTTGACACTAACTACCAAGAGCAGTCTAAAAAAGTAAATGGAAAAGACGTAAACAGGGTAAGGGTTAGCCTGACCCTTACCTTGTTTAAGTCTTTTCACTTTACTTTTTTATAAGCCTGATTGCAGTCTCACCCCTCATTTTGTTTACAAGAGCAGTCTACCAAATGACAGGCATCCCAAAATATAAAAATAAATAACCCCATTTTCAGTCATGATGGACTCTACGGGAGGTGAAGTAGAGTTCACAAGTTTATTAAGCCACCACCAACGAGCGAGAGATTGTGTGGCTAGCACAATCCCCCCTGGGCCTAGCCAGTACCGTGGCTAGAACTTGTGACTTGAGTTCTTGCCACCGTTCGGCAGTCCAGCGGGCTACTACTTAGACCACGTTGGCCCTTCAGGTATCCCAAAGCCACAAGGTAAAGCTAGTTACTAGGAATAGCAAGTACTGAGATTGAAGTTTTATATGAACCTTCTGGGCATTTAGTGTTGCATTCAGAAGTGTGTCAACAGCCTTGGGGGTCAGCGCAATGCTTTGATTGGAAATGCTGTCTCGAAGTTCTTGTTGATTCAATAGGACATTGCCCAGTTGCAAGGAGATTTTAGCTTTAAAAAAAAGGGCTTGATTAAATTAGTTTCAAATATTAGTTAATATTCTGTCAATTAATAAAGGCCAAATGAAATTTAAAAGATATTTAAAATACTTTTGACATATGTTTTCAAATATTCTTAAAACCATTTAATCAAACAACTTACCATTATCATGAAGGCTTTAAACATGCATGTTTTTTACAATTCCACCTTAACTTTAAATGAGTTTAACACTTTATATTATGATGACAAATGACCAACTTTATGAATGACATTAGAAAAACTTTATGAATGACACAAGAACAAATGTATTAATGATAATTAATAATATACCAATATCAGCCGATCCATTAGCTATGGCTTGGGCAAATTGACTCAACAACTGCAGGTCTTGTCCCAGGTTGGCTATCAAATCTAGGTCAGAATTACTGGACAGTATGGTCTCTATGTCCTCTAACAGTTTGCCCAACCTGAGATTTAAACAATGTCATAAGCCAGACATCACATTTCACATATATCATTTTGGAACATTTGATGCTATGTCTACATGGAGTGAGGTCAGTGATGGTATGAGTGATGGTATGAGTATTGGTATGAGAGATGGTATGAGTGATAGTGTGAGTAATGGTATGAGTGGTGGTATGAGTGATGGTATGAGTAATAGTATGAGTAATGGTATGAGTAATGGTATGAGTGATGGTATGAGTGATGGTATGAGTAATGGTATGAGAGATGGTATGAGAGATGGTATGAGTGATGGTATGAGTAATGGTATGAGTGATGGTATGAGTAATGGTATGAGAGATGGTATGAGAGATGGTATGAGAGATGGTATGAGTAATGGTATGAGAGATGGTATGAGAGATGGTATGAGTAATGGTATGAGTGATGGTATGAGTAATGGTATGAGTAATTGTATGAGTGATGGTATGAGTGATGGTATGAGTGATGGTATGAGTAATGGCATGAGTGATGGTATGAGTGATGGTATGAGTGATGGTATGAGTGATAGTATGAGTAATGGTATGAGTGATGGTATGAGAGATGGTATGAGTGATGGTATGAGTGATGGTATGAGTAATGGTATGAGTAATGGCATGAGTGAAGGTATGAGTGATGGTATGAGTGATGATATGAGTGATGATATGAGAGATGGTATGAGTGATGGTATGAGAGATGGTATAAGTGATGGTATGAGTAATGGTATATGGTTGGTGAAAGAAGTGGCGTAGCAAGGAGGTGGGGATGCCCCGGTGGCACTATGTTGGAAGCAAATAATTCCTTACTGATAATCTTCTAAGAATGAAAAAGTTACAACTAATTCCTTACTGATAATCTTCTAAGAATAAAAAAGTTACAACTAATTCTTTACTGATAATCTTCTAAAAATGAAAAAGTTACAACTAATTCCTTACTGATAATCTTCTAAGAATGAAAAAGTTACAACTAATTCCTTACTGATAATCTTCTAAAAATGAAAAAGTTACAACTAATTCCTTACAACTTTTCCAAAAACCTTATGGCACATTAAGAGTTAATATTGTACGACTTCAAAAATCTATCTAAAAACAAGTGAGCTCTAATCATAAACAAATTTAAATGTACGGCTAATCAATTATTAATATTAAATGGTATAGATCATCAACTTCAATCCTTTGGTAAACTTACTGTGAGTTATTAAAATTATTGATGGCCCCGATCCCATCCGAGGTTGTTGATTTGTTGTAGCAGTCGTTGTTGAAGTTACAAATGTACGACGAGAGGAAGGCCAACGTCCCAGCTGAGGGCATGGCTCTGGCAGCGTAATGGCCTGTCATGAAATAGTATATGACATCATGTCATGGCTCCTTGACATTTCTCAAAACATAACAAAAATGACCAATGATGACAAACATCATAGCATGAGATTTTGACAAACTGAGCAATAATAAGTCACATGAATTTTTCAACTTAATTTTTATGACTTTATTTTTATGAATATTTTACAAGAGCCCAAATACACAATGTTCTGAGAAAAAGATGAACAGTTAATTCATTAACTAACTTCTTTAGCAAAGCTGAACTGTGGACCAGTCCAATAGTTACTTACATCATGTATATAGACTCTAACATCAGGTCTGAATCTAATACTGGTTACTACATCCTGTATTATAGACTCTAACATCAGGTGTGAATCTAACACTGGTTACTACATCCTGTATTATAGACTCTAACATCAGGTGTGAATCTAACACTGGTTACTACATCCTGTATTATAGACTCTAACATCAGGTGTGAATCTAACACTGGTTACTACATCCTGTATTATAGACTCTAACATCAGGTGTGAATCTAACACTGGTTACTACATCCTGTATTATAGACTCTAACATCAGGTGTGAATCTAACACTGGTTACTACATCCTGTATTATAGACTCTAACATCAGGTGTGAATCTAACACTGGTTACTACATCCTGTATTATAGACTCTAACATCAGGTGTGAATCTAACACTGGTTACTACATCCTGTATTATAGACTCTAACATCAGGTGTGAATCTAACACTGGTTACTACATCCTGTATTATAGACTCTAACATCAGGTGTGAATCTAACACTGGTTACTACATCCTGTATTATAGACTCTAACATCAGGTGTGAATCTAACACTGGTTACTACATCCTGTATTATAGACTCTAACATCAGGTGTGAATCTAACACTGGTTACTACAT
>MUZC01000965.1:0-10728 GCA_002072015.1 Radix auricularia | reverse complement strand
ATCACCGAATCTTGCACAACTATATTGACTAGACCAACTATGTTTTTAGATGTTTTATAGCAGAGATAATAGATCACCGAATCTTGCACAACTATATTGACTAGACCAACTATGTTTTCAGATGTTTTATAGCAGAGATAATAGATCACCGAATCTTGCACAACTATATTGACTAGACCAACTATGTTTTTAGATGTTTTATAGCAGAGATAATAGATCACCGAATCTCCAACGTTGGGGACGTGCGAAGTGGGCAGCGATTATCCGGACTAGACGATTGAGGGATGATCGATTCTAAACTGGCCGTTATTGTCCAGCACCGGTCAGTTTCGACTGGCCCCCTTTGATCTGGTCAGACTGGAAGTAGTATGACCTTTCCTAGAACTAAAGCCACGTGTTTTTGGGGTACTGACCCAGGAATTCCATTACCACCTCCCCCCCCCCCCCACAGGACCGGCCTGTGTTTATGGGGTCATTACCACCTTCCCCCCACAGGTCCGGCCTGTATTTATGGGGTCACTACCACCTTCCCCCCACAGGTCCAGCCTGTATGTTTGTGGGGTCACTACCACCTTCCCCTCCCCTCGGTCCGGCCTGTATGTTTATTGGGGTCACTGCCACCTTCCCCCCACAGGTCCAGCCTGTATGTTTGTGGGGTCACTACCACCTTCCCCTCCCCCACAGGTCCGGCGTGTATGTTTGTGGGGATCACTACCACCTTCCCCTCCCCCCACAGGTCTGGCATGTATGTTTGTGGGGTCACTGCCACCTTCCCCCACAGGTCTGGCCTGTATGTTTGTGGGGTCACTGCCACCTTCCCCCCACAGGTCGGGCCTGTATGTTTGTGGGGATCACTACCACCACCACAGGTCGGGCCTGTATGTTTGTGGGGGTCACTACCACCTTCCCCCCACATGACCGACCTGTATGTTTGTGGGGGTCATTACCACCTTCCCCCCCCCCCACAGGTCCGACCTGTATGTGTGTGGGGGACACTGCTATAAAAACCAGGTAAAGTACCTGCATTATATCATGGTCGCTTACAGTAGGCTTCGTCTTGGTGAGTTGCGGGGCGGTTACGTGAAGCCTCACGTACTCTCCAATACAAAACTGGCCGAAATGAGGCGTGAGGTGAGGCGCGGGGTGAGGAAGAAAGAGAGAAAGAAAAAGAGAAAGAAAGAAAGAAAGAAAGGAAAAAAAAGAAAGAAAGAACGAAAGAGAGAGAGAAAGAGAGAGAGAGAGAGAGACAGAGAGAAAAAGAAAAAAAGAAATGAAGAAAGAAGGAAAGAAAGAAAAAAGAAAGAAAGAAAGAAAAAAAGAAACCAACAAACTATCAAAGAAAGAAAGAAAGAAAGAAAGAAAGAAATGAAGAAAGAAGGAAAGAAAGAAAGAAAGAAAGATTGAGAAAGAGAGATTGAGAAAGATAGAGAGAAAGAAAGAAAGAAAGAAAATAAAAGAAAGAAAGATTGATAAAGAGAGAGAGAGAAAGAAAGAAAGAAAGAAAGAAAGAAAGAAAGAAAGAAAGAAACAAACAAACAAACAAAAGAATGGGAGGAAAGAAAGAGAAAGAAAGAAAGAAAGAAAGAAAAAAAGATAGAAAGAAAGAAAGAAGGAAAGAAAGAAAGGAAAAAAAAAGAAAAAAGAAAGAAAGAAAGAGAGAGAGAGAGAAAGAAAGAAAGAAAGAAATGAAGAAATAAGAAAAGAAAGAAGAAAGAAACAAAGAAACAAACAAACTATCAAAGAAAGAAAAAAGAAAGAAAGAGAGATTGAGAAAGAGAGAGAGAAAGAAAGAAAGAAAGATTGATAAAGAGAGATTGAGAAAGAGAGAGAAAGAAAGAACGAAAGAAAGAAAGAAAGAAAGATTGATAAAGAGCGAGAGAGAAGGAAAAAAAAGAAAGAAAGTAAGAAAGAAAGAAACAAAGAAACAAACAAAGAAACAAACTATAAAAGAAAGAAAAAAAGAAAGAAAGAGAGATTGAGAAAGAAAGAAAGAAAGAAAGAAAGAAAGAAAAAAAGAAAGAAGGGAAGAAAGAAAGAAAGAATGAAAGAAAGGAAAAAAAGAAAAAAGAAAGAAAGAACGAAGGAGAGAGAGAAAGAGAGAGAGAGAGAAAGAAAGAAAGAAAGAAAGAAATGAAGAAAGAAGGAAAGAAAGAAAAAAGAAAGAAACAAAGAAACAAACAAAGAAACAAACAAACTATCAAAGAAAGAAAGAAAGAAATGAAGAAAGAAGGAAAGAAAGAAGAAAGAAAGAAAGAAAGAAAGAGAGAGAGAGAGAGAGAAAGAAAGAAAGAAAGTTAGAAAGAAATGAAGAAAGAAGGAAAGAAAGAAAAAGAAACAAACAAACAAACAAACTATCAAAGAAAGAAAAAAAGACATAAAGAAAGAATGAAAGAAAGAAAGATTGATAAAGAGAGATTGAGAAAGAGAGAGAGAAAGAAAGAAAGAAAGAATGAAGAAAGAATGAAAGAAAGAAAGATTGATAAAGAGAGATTGAGAAAGAGAGAGAGAAAGAAAGAAAGAAAGAATGAAAGAAAGAAAGAAAGATTGATAAAGAGAGAGAGAGAGAAAGAAAGAAAGAAAGAAAGAAAGAAAGAAAGATTGATAAAGAGAGAGATAGAAAGAAAGAAAGAAAGAAACAAACAAACAAACAAACAAAAGAATGGGAGGAAAGAAAGAGAAAGAAAGAAAGAAAGAAAGAAAGAAAAAAAAGATAGAAAGAAAGAAGGAAAGAGAGAGAGAAAGAGAGAGGGAGAGAGAGAAAGAAAGAAAGAAAGAAATGAAGAATAAAAGAAAGAAAGAAAAAAGAAAGAAACAAAGAAACAAACAAAGAAACAAACAAACTATCAAAGAAAGAAAGAAAGAAATGAAGAAAGAATGAAAGAAAGAAGAAAGAAAGAAAGAAAGAAAGAAAGAAAGAGAGAGAGAGAGAGAGAGAAAGAAAGAAAGAAAGAAAGAAAGAAAGAAAGAAAGAAGGAAATGAAGAAAGAAGGAAAGAACGAAGAAAGAAACAAAGAAACAAACAAACTATCAAAGAAAGAAAAAAGAAAGAAAGAGAGATTGAGAAAGAGAGAGAGAAAGAAAGAAAGATTGATAAAGAGAGATTGAGAAAGAGAGAGAAAGAAAGAAGGAAAGAAAGAAAGAAAGATTGATAAAGAGAGAGAGAGAGAAGGAAAGAAAGAAAGAAACAAACAAACAAACAAACAAAGAAATAAATAAACAAACAAACAAACAAACGAATGGGAGGAAAGAAAGAAAAAGAAAGAAAGAAAGAAAAAAAGAAAGAAACAAACAAACAAACAAACAAACAAACAAACAAAAGAATGAGAGGAAAGAACGAAAGAGAGAAAAGAAAGACAAGAAAGAAAAGAATCAAATACAGAAGTGGAAAAAACAACATGAAAAGAAATCAGGTGACGTCTTTGCTCTCCTGAGAGACCGGGGGGGGGGGGGGACGACTATTTTGGGGCTCAATGGGTTGAAATGTTTCTGTGTGGTTTAGGGATGTTGGTTGCTATATGTGACATAGCCCGATAACATAACATATGTGACATAACCCGATAACATAACATGTGTGACATAGCCCGATAACATAACATATGTGACATAGCCCGATAACATAACATATGTGACATAGCCCGATAACATAAGATATATGTAACATAGACCTATAACATGAAATATATGTAGCATTGCCCGATAGGATAACATATATGTAACATTGACCCATAACATAAGATATATGTGACATTGCCTGATAACATAACATATATGTGACATTGCCTGATAACATAATCTATATGTGACATAGCCCGATAACATAATATATATGTGACATTGACCCATAAAATAACATATATGTAACATTGACCCATAACATAACATATATGTGAGATAGCCCGATGACATAACATTTATATGTGAGATAGCCCGATAACATAACATATATGTGACATTGCCCCATAACATACATGTGACAACCCGATAACATAAGATATATGTAACATTGCCCGATAACATAACATATATGTAACATTACCCCATAACATAACATATATGTGACATTGCACCATAACATAACATATATGTGACATTGGCCCATAACATAACATATATGTGACATTGGCCCATAACATAACATATATGTAACATTGACCAATAACATAACATATATGTGACATTGGCCCATAACATAACATATATGTAACATTGACCCATAACATAACATATATGTAACATTGGCCCATAATATAACATATATGTAACATTGGCCCATAACATAACACATATGTAACATTGACCAAAAACATAACACATATGTGACATTGGCCCATAAAATAACATATATGTAACATTGACCCATAACATAACATATATGTAACATTGGCCCATAACATATATGTAACATTTGGCCCATAACATATCTGTGACATTGCCCCAGTAGGTTAAATAAATAAAGATGAAGGTATATTTTCTTTTTTTAAACTTTAATTGAAGGTTGCCTTTGAAGTGAACCAATAGGTGACACTCATCATCATTACCATTACAAGAAAATTAAAAACAGACACACAAAACTCACAAGACACTTCAAACAATGAAAGTCACCAAACAAGACTCAAAACGCGACCCATAATAGACATTGAATACAAACCAAGAAGGCAAAAAGTCTCGTGTAGAAATTACATCGAAGTACCGGCAAACACTTTCTCAAACACGTTGTTTTTTTTCCTTCTGGTCTTCTAAGATAAATAAAAACAAATTAACGTAACTAAGAACTTTAAGTAATTTTTGTAAAGATTATATTAATATGACATCTAAATAACAAAATACGTGTATGAGAGGTCAGAGGTCGATGCTATCGATAAATGGAGGACAGTGGCGGCGTTAGGTAAGCGCGGGGCCTAGTGCCAGCAATGACCCCTCGGGGCCAGAGTACTAGTAAAGATCGCTAAGCACCAGTATGCTATGGTATTTAAAAATATGAAATATCTTGATTATTGTTGACACTGCCATTCCGATGACACAGTTTTCTAAAAATAACTATTTTAGTAAATCTATTGTGAATGACGTGTACACAAATAAAGGGGAATGGCTGAATGGTACATCTGACCTATTTTCCGCTAACGGTGTAATGCTTTCAAAGACGTCTAGAGCTACGCTACGGACTTTGACCTTCAAAAAGGATTACAAGAGTGCCTTTTTCGTTTCTTTTCAATCGTTTCCAGCGTACGTTCTACCATCCACTCTTTGGTTCTACATGTATAGGCTATTAACCAGGACGAGACATGTTCAGGACCGAAACGCGGGGCCTACCTAAGCGTGGGGCCTGGGGCAGTCACCCCAGTTGCCACCCTCAAACGCCGCTCCTGATGGAGGATAACATTCAACGGATGAAAATCAAATAAAAGACAACGTAAAAAAAAAAAAATACGTGGACAGTTGTAGCGCTCCTAAAATTGTTGATGTGTCTGAGCTTGTGCAGAAGACGGTCAGAAGTCACCGTAAAACAAAAATGCTCGGTGTACTTTAAGTTTACCCGCGCATTTCCAGATGTGGACGAGAAACAGGAACTAGATGAATTTTCAACGACCACAACAACATAACAAAAACCGAATCAATAATTCATGCGTGTATTCAAGTTGGAATTTGTCGCCAGGTTCGATGAACATTGGGCAGAAATTAAAGCAACAATTCATTGCGTGTGTTTTACAATCAGGGAAGCTGTTAGTCAAACTGACGGGCCTGTAGCTGGATTGACGTAGCTGTTAGTTAAACTGACAGGCATAAATCCAGAGTGACGTAGCTGTTAGTCAAACTGGTGTGCCCGCAGCCGTAGTGACGTAGCTGTTAGTCAAACTGGTGTGCCCGTAGCCGTAGTGACGTAGCTGTTAGTCAAACTGGTGTGCTCGTAGCCGTAGTGACGTAGCTGTTAGTCAAACTGGTGCGCCTGTAGCCGTAGTGACATAGCTGCTAGTCAAACTGGTGCGCCTGTAGCCGGAGTGACGTAGCTCTAAGTTAAACTGACGGGCATAAAGCCGGAGTGACGTAGCTGTTAGTCAAACTGGTGCGCCTGTAGCCGTAGTGACGTAGCTGTTAGTCAAACTGGTGCGCCTGTAGCCGTAGTGACGTAGCTGCTAGTCAAACTGGTGCGCCTGTAGCCGGAGTGACGTAGCTGCTAGTCAAACTGGTGCGCCTGTAGCCGGAGTGACGTAGCTCTGAGTTAAACTGACGGGCCTGTAGCTGGAGTGACGTAGCTGTTAGTTAAACTGACGGGCATAAAGCCGGAGTGACGTAGCTGTTAGTCAAACTGGTGTGCCCGTAGCCGTAGTGACGTAGCTGTTAGTCAAACTGGTAAGCCCGTAGCCGTAGTGACGTAGCTGTTAGTCAAACTGGTAAGCCCGTAGCCGTAGTGACGTAGCTGTTAGTCAAACTGGTGGGCCTGTAGCCGGAGTGACGTAGCTGTTAGTCAAACTGGTGCGCCTGTAGCCGGAGTGACGTAGCTGCTAGTCAAACTGGTGCGCCTGTAGCCGGAGTGACGTAGCTGTTAGACAAACTGGTGCGCCTGTAGCCGTAGTGACGTAGCTGTTAGTCAAACTGGTGTGCCCGTAGCAGAAGTGACATAGCTGTTAGTCCAACTGGTGTGCCCGTAGCCGGAGTGACGTAGTTGTTAGTCAAACTGACGGGCCTGTAGCGGAGTGACGTAGCAGTTAGTCAAACTGGTGTGCCCGTAGCAAGAGTGACGTAGCTGTTAGTCAAATTGACGGGTCTGTAGCCAGAGGGACGTAGCTGTTAGTCAAACTGACGGGTCTGTAGCCGGAGTGACGTAGCTGTTAGTCAAACTGACGGGTCTGTAGCCGGAGTGACGTAGCTGTTAGTCAAACTGGTGTTCCCGTAGCCGGAGTGACATAGCTGTTAGTCAAACTGGTGTGCCCGTAGCCGGAGTGACGTAGCTGCTAGTCAAACTGGTGGGCCTGTAGCCGGAGTGACGTAGCTGTTAGTCAAAATGGTGTGCCTGTAGCCGGAGTGACGTAGCTGCTAGTCAAACTGGTGTACCTGTAGCTGGAGTGACGTAGCTGCTAGTCAAACTGGTGTACCTGTAGCCGGAGTGACGTAGCTGTTAGTCAAACTGGTGTGCCCGTAGCCGGTATGACGTAGCTGTTAGTCAAACTGACGGGCCTGTAGTCGGAGTGACGTAGCTGTTAGTCAAACTGGTGTGCCCGTAGCCGGTATGACGTAGCTGCTAGTCAAATTGACGGGTCTGTAGCCGGAGGGACGTAGCTGTTAGTCAAACTGACTGGCCTGTAGCTGGAGTGACGTAGTTGTTAGTTAAACTGACGGGCCTGTAGCTGGAGTGACGTAGCTGTTAGTTAAACTGACGGGCCTGTAGCTGGAGTCACGTAGCTGTTAGTCAAACTGACTGGCCTGTAGCTGGAGTGACGTAGCTGTTAGTTAAACTGACGTGCTTGTAGCTGGAGTGACGTAGCTGTTAGTTAAACTGACGGGCCTGTAGCTGGAGTGACGTAGCTGTTAGTTAAACTGACGGGCCTGTAGCTGGAGTGACGTAGCTGTTAGTTAAACTGACGGGCCTGTAGCTGGAGTGACATAGCTGTTAGTTAAACTGACGGGCCTCTAGCTGGAGTGACGTAGCTGTTAGTCAAACTGACGGGTCTGTAACCGGAGTGACGTAGCTGTTAGTCAAACTGACGGGTCTGTAGCCGGAGTGACGTAGCTGTTAGTCAAACTGACGGGTCTGAAGCCTGAGTGACGTAGCTGTTAGTTAAACTGACGGGCCTGTATCCGGAGTGACGTAGCTGTCAGTTAAACTGACGGGCCTGTATCCGGAGTGACGTAGCTGTTAGTTAAACTGACGGGTCTGTATCCGGAGTGACGTAGCTGTTAGTCAAACTGACGGATCTGTAGCCGGAGTGACGTAGCTGTTAGTCAAACTGGTGGGCCTGTAGCCGGAGTGACGTAGCTGTTAGTCAAAATGACGGGCCCGTAGCCGGAGTGACGTAGCTGTTAGTTAAACTGACGGGCCTGTAGCCAGAGTGACGTAGCTGTTACCTCTACCTCCCCAGGTGGCGCTGCTCTCTTACATTCATGCCCTAGCACTTCGATGTTGTCAGGGAGGGAGTAGCAAGTGGGAAAACATCGGCTTGATAACGTGGCTTGAAAGTCCTGAAAGTCATGACAGTCCAGAAAGTAATAAAAGTCATCAAAGTCAGAAAAGTCCTGAAAGTCATAAAAGTCCTGAAAGTCATAAAAGTCTTAAAAGTCCTGAAAGTCATAAAAGTCATAAAAGCCCTGAAAGTCATAAAAGTCCTGAAAGTCATAAAAGTCAAGCAGAAACTCACAACCCAAGAACCAAGCCAAATCTCAACACGTATGGTGTTCGTATTCCATTCCAAATGTCAACACGTGTGGTATTCGTATTCCATTCCAAATGTCAACATGTGTGGCTTCGCTTTCCACTCCAAATGTCAACATGTGTGGTTTCGCATTCCACTCCAAATGTCAACATGTGTGGTGTTCGTATTCCAAGCCAAATGTCAACTCATGCTGTGTTCGTATTCCAAGGCAAATGTCAAAACGTGTGGTGTTCGTAATTGTTCCACTCCCTGGATTAAACCGACCACCAGATGACCTTGGAAAGGTGATCGAGGGCAAACATGACCCGAGCGACATCCGGCGTGATTCAGACTTCCCGCCATAACGAACTGTCATTTCCGGCCAGGGGAGAGAAGTCAATATTTTCGGCCGCCTGCCCCGGACGTCCCTGGGCCGACCAGAGAAACGGACTTTGACTGACCAGGGGCCGAGTGAGGACTGGTAACACGGTCAGCTAATCTGTTTGGATTTGAGGCCATCAGCAGCCACCCCGGGGGGGGAGGGTCAGTCCAGACTGGACACGTCAAAGATTGAAGGGGCGGGGTGGAGGATACGGGGGTAGGTTATGATTAATTACTGATGGTGGGTCTAAACTTGGCAGGAATGAGCCCATAAACTACTGATGGTGGGTCTAAACTTGGCAGGAATGAGTCCATAAACTACTGATGGTGGGTCTAAACTTGGCAGGAATGAGCCCCCTATACTACTGATGGTGGGTCTAAACTTGGCAGGAATGAGCCCCCTGCCCTACTTATGGTGGGTCTAAACTTGGCAGGAATGAGCCCCCTATACTACTGATGGTTGGTCTAAACTTGGCAGGAATGAGCCCCCTATACTACTGATGGTGGGTCTAAACTTGGCTGGAATGAGCCCCCTACACTACTTATGCTGGGTCTAAACTTGGCAGGAATGAGCCCCCTGCCCTACTTATGGTGGGTCTAAACTGGGCAGGAATGAGCCCCCTGCCCTTCTTATGGTGGGTCTAAACTTGGCAGGAATGAGCCCCCTGCCCTACTGATGGTGGGTCTAAACTTGGCAGGAATGAGTCCATAAACTACGGATGGTGGGTCTAAACTTGGCAGGAATGAGCCCCCTACACTACTGATGGTGGGTCTAAACTTGGCAGGAATGAGCCCCCTATACTACTGATGGTGGGTCTAAACTTGGCAGGAATGAGCCCCTTATACTATTGATGGTGGGTCTAAACTTGGCAGGAATGAGCCCATAAATTACTGATGGTGGGTCTAAACTTGACAGGAATGAGCCCCCTAAACTACTGATGGTGGGTCTAAACTTGGCAGGAATGAGCCCATAAACTACTGATGGTGGGTCTAAACTTGGCAGGAATGAGCCCATAAACTACTGATTGTGGGTCTAAACTTGGCAGGAATGAGCCCATAAACTACTGATGGTGGGTCTAAACTTGGCAGGAATGAGCCCCCTATACTACTGATGGTGGGTCTAAACTTGGCAGGATTGATCCCATAAACTACTGATGGTGGGTCTAAACTTGGCAGGAATGAGCCCCCTATACTACTGATGGTGGGTCTAAACTTGGCAGGAATGAGCCCCCTATACTACTGATGGTGGGTCTAAACTTGGCAGGATTGAGCCCATAAACTACTGATGGTGGGTCTAAACTTGGCAGGAATGAGCCCCCTGACCTACTTATGGTGGGTCTAAACTTGGCAGGAATGAGCCCCCTGCCCTACTTATGATGGGTCTAAACTTGGCAGGAATGAGCCCCCTACACTACTGATGGTGGGTCTAAACTTGGCAGGAATGAGCCCCCTATACTACTGATGGTGGGTCTAAACTTGGCAGGAATGAGCCCATGAACTTCTGATGGTGGGTCTAAACTTGGCAGGAATGAGCCCCCTATACTACTGATGGTGGGTCTAAACTTGGCTGGAATGAGCCCCCTACACTACTTATGCTGGGTCTAAACTTGGCAGGAATGAGCCCCCTGCCCTACTGATGGTGGGTCTAAACTTGGCAGGAATGAGCCCCCTGCCCTACTTATGGTGGGTCTATTCTTGGCAGGAATGAGCCCCCTGCCCTACTTATGGTGGGTCTAAACTTGGCAGGAATGAGCCCTCTGCACTACTGACTACTGATGAACAATTTAGGGATTAAACAAAGGTTAAGAAATATTAAATGATGCAATAAATGACCTGAGATGTTATTGTTACTGTTTTGTTGGTTATGAATGTTACCACAGTTCCCTCCCTTGGTTCTGCTCTGTTTATAGATATAAAAAAAAAGTCGCACGTCTTTGTGGCAAGAGTGTTAAGTGTCTATTGATTGTAACAGTCATAAGTGTCTATTGATTGTAACAGTCAT